>VDFB02253215.1:34323-198719 GCA_007258455.2 Sequoia sempervirens | reverse complement strand
CCTCTATGAGGCCAAAATGTAATAAGTGTTTAAAGAGTGCTAGGGGTTTATTTAATAAGGTCTTTCAAGACCATTTCAATGTGTTTGAGTCATTTGAAGGGTGTTTAGGTAGGTTGTAAGGTCAATGTATCTAATTTGCAAAAAATGTAAAATGTTGTAAAAAGAGGTCTACAATGGGTTTTAGGAGTTTTGTCATTAGAACAAGGACTTGATATGCTATTTCATCATGTAATTAGTCCATTTAGTGGTATAGATGCATTGGGGGATTCAAAAATGCAAAGAAAAGCAAAATCTTATTGTTAAGGCAAAATAAGGAAGATGGAAGGTCAAGTTGGTTGGGTAGTTGAAAGAATTAGTTGTAACACATAGGGACAAGTGTGAAAAGGCATAAATAGCCTTAATCCATCGTTGGAAGGTAGAGAGGGGTGTAAATAATGAAGAAACATTAATGTAGCCTCTTTTTATATTCAATTTTTTGTATTTTGACTAGTTTTTTTAATTTTTAGCCTCTTGTATGGCCTCGTACAACCATATTTTTGCGAGGAAGTCATTTGGAATGATTAAGCTATGAGTCTAGAACATTCTCCTTTTTGTCTCACTCAACTTCATGCAAATTTGAGTAAGTTATGGTTTGTTTACTGAAAACGGGTTCAAACCCTTGCTAGGGTAAGTAGAATACAATAAAAAAATATGTTTCTTTTAATTCCATTGTTGGAATCACTTGAGAATTGGTAAGGAGGTATTTTTTTATGTCTACTTTCAATGTTCAAAGTTACAGAATGTGTGGTGATGGGTATTTTTTAAAATCATGATGCCCTAGGCTATGTTTTGTCAGAAAATTTAGGAAATTGATAGAACACAGTGAAGTTTTGTGGTTTTTTTTGTGAAATTGGTATATAAATTGGTTGATATTGCCTGTAGATGTTAAATTATGTTGAGACTCATGTCTGAAATGGATATGATGTACTATAAGGGTTTGAGTGTATTTTGAATATTGTCCTGACAATATAGGGTTATTATAGTCAATTTTGGGGATTGAAATTGGTGGCTTTGAATTGATGAATGCTAAAATGTCTTGAAAAATGAATGGGAAATAGTAAGTTATGATGATGCAGGTTATGTTATATTTTTTTGAGGTTTCATAAGGATATTTGGCTTGGGAGATTGGCATTTGTTGTGTGGATGTGGCCTAAAGGGCCTAATTGTTGTTTTGAACAATTCACTTGGAAAGTTCATTTGTGGGAATTGTTTATGTTGATAGAAAGGTATGGGCCAGTGATATTGATATTGTTTAAAATGTTTTGAGAAGACTCCAAGGGATTTTGTGCCTTATTCTCAATTTGATGGTTTTGATTCAAGGGTTTGTGAAGGAATAATGAGTCCTAGTTGTAAGGACATGAGAGATATATTTGAGTTTTGGTTAAATGTGATTGAGTTTGTGATTTTTCTTCCTCTAGCATTGCATCAAAGTGTTATCAGAGCTTAGAAGGTCTAGGCTGGTAAGTTGGTTCATGGTTTTTGGTTTTGTGTTGTGTTGTGGTTGGTTGCAAGTTGAGTAGATAACCTGGTTGTTGCCAAGAGAAGGTAGAGAAAGTTGAGAAAAAGTTGAGTTATGGAGCAAGGAGAGACTTGTTGAGACCATCTAGGATAGATGGAGAGACATTTGCAGGTAGAGGAAGAAAGGAAGAAGAAAAAGAGGCAAGAGAAGATGGACAAAGAGATAGTTGAGTTAAAGCAAGAGATGAGGAGAAGGGAAGCAGAGTTCAATGATTTTTATGTAGAGTCCATGATGAAGATGGAATAGTGGATTAGACAAGCAACAAGTTGGCACTTGATCATGAAAAAGAAAGTTGAATGGCCCATACAAAAGATTATTCAAGGAAGGAAATGACAAGAAAGGGCAACAACACATGAGGTAGAGGTAAAGTTTGTTGAGCAAAGTGATATTCCAATTGTGTTTGAAGATGAAAAAACTTCTTTGTTTGTTGATGAACATATTGATGTTGAGATTAATGATATGGTTGTTGGTAATCAAATAGTTGATGAAATTGTTGATAAACAAGTAGAGAAGGTTGTTGATAATGTTCGTATTGATACTCAAGTGAAAATGTTGTAGATTTGTTTGCTAATGAGATATATGCAGATTTTCAAGAATATGATGCAGGTTATGATGTTGTTATATGGTACTCTGATGATGAGAGTGAGATATAAATGATGCTACTGAGGTATACACACAAGAAGTGGACTTTTGGAACCTAAAGATTGAGGAGTTGCTAGAGAGGAGATGGTATAAGAAGAAGAAGAAGTAGAAAAACTTAGGGATCATTGCCAAGATGAATGACAAACTACAAAAGAACTGAAAGACCAGAAAGAAGGAGTAGATCAACTTTCAAGAGGACTTGAATTTTCTTTTCTCTGGGAGAATGGTGCAGGAGCACCTGATGGACTATATGCCTCCATGAGGCCAAAATGTAATAAGTGTTTAAAGAGTGCTAGGGGTTCATTTAATAAGGTCTTTCAAGACCATTTCAATGTGTTTGAGTCATTTGAAGGGTTTTTAGGTAGGTTGTAAGGTCAGTGTATCTAATTTGAAAAAAATGAAAAATGTTGTAAAAAGAGGTCTACAATGGGTTTTAGGAGTTTTATCATTAGAAAAAGGACTTGGTATGCTATTTCATCATTTAATTAGTCCATTTAGTGGTCTAGATGAATTGGGGGATTCAAAAATGCAAAGAAAAGCAAAATTTTGTTGTTAAGGCAAAATAAGGAAGATGGAAGGTCAAGTTGGTCGGGTAGTTGAAAGAATCAGTTGTAATACGTAGGGACAAGTGTGAAAAGGAATAAATAGCCTTAATACATCGTTGGAAGGTAGAGAGGGGTGTAAATAATGAAGAAACATTAATGGAGCCTCTTTTTATATTCAAACTTTTGTATTTTGATTGAGTTTTATGAGTTTTAGCCTCATGTACAACCCCATACATCATGGGGCAGTCATTTGGAATGATTAAGCTATGAGTTTATAGAATTCCCCTTTTTATCTCACTCAATTTCATGCAAATTTGAGTAAGTTATGACTTGTTTGTTGAAAACGGGTTCAAACCCTTGCTAGGGTAAGCAAAATATAATAAAAATTATGTTTCTTTTAATTCCACAACTGGAATCACTTGAGAATTGGTAAGGAGGTCTGTTTTTATGTCTACTTTCAATGTTTAAAGTTATAGACTGAGTGGTGATGTTTATTTTTTAAAATCATGATGCCCTAGGCTGTGTTTTGTGGGAAAAATTAGGAAATTGACATAATACAGTGAAGTTTTGTGGTTTTTTTCATGAAATTGGTATATAAATTGGTTGATATTGCTTGCAGATGTTGTTAAATTATGCTGAGACTCATGTCTAAAATGGATATGATGAACTATAAGGGTTTGAGTGTATTTTGAATGTTGTCCTGAGAATACAGGGTTATTACAGTCAATTTTGGGGATTGAAATTGGAGGCTTTGAATTGATGAATGCTAAAATGTCTTGAAAAATGAATGGGGAACAATAAGTTATGATGGTGCAGGCTATGCTATACTTTTTTGAGGTTTCGGTAAGGAGATTTGGCTTGGGAGATTGGCGTTTGTTTTGTGGATGTGGCTTAAAGTTCCTAGTTGTTTTGAACAATTCACTTGGAAAGTTCATATGTGGGAATTGTTTATGTTGATAGAAAGGTATGGGCCAGTGATATTGATGTTGTTTACAAATTTTTGAGAAGACTCTAAGTGAGTTTGTGCCTTATTCTCAGTTTGATGGTTTTTATTCAAGGGTTTGTGAAGGACTAGTGAGTCCTAGTTGTAAGGACATGGGAGATATGTTTGAGTTTTGGTTAAATGTGACTGATTTTGTGATTTTTCTTCCTCTAGCATTGCATCAACGTTAAAATCCATGTGTAAGTTTTTTTTTAAGTTCTCAATTATTAAATTACTCTCAAGCTATATTAATATTGAAGGTCAAATGGTAGTTATATTCCATGTTATGGTTGTGGAAACCAAAGCTTAACTCTAGTAGCCACTAATGGGAACGAAGACTTAGGCTTGAATCTTAGCAACCACATTTATGAAACCTTTATAAAATGTAAGACTCTCTACATTCTAAACAGTGCTAGGGCCTCAAGGAGTTGGAGTGTGCATGTCAATGCCACCTCATAGTGGTCAACTATATTTTTTTAATATGTAAGGATTTATATACATTCTCTTCCTCTATATTTATTCTTTCAATTATAAAGCACTATACATGTAAGACGTAACAATAATTTTAAGACATGTCAGGATTGGTTAAGACCTAAGGGCATTGTGTAAAGAACTTGGGGGAGATTATTACGAGGAGGCTTGAGCTCCAATAAGGAACTCTATAAGACACATTTGTGAGCATAGTTGATAAAATTAGGTTTTAAATTGTGGCAAAAAAATTTATTGTACAGTCTTGAATATATGATCTTGATCTTGACATGTATTTTATCCATATATGTTTGATAAATAAGTCTTTTATTATGAAGAAACTTCATTTTTATTTTAAAAATGAAATTGACAATGTATGGCTCCTATAAACACTAAAGGGTAGTGTTAGAGTAGTCCACACTCTTATAAGTTAGATCAATTAATTTGTTCAATTATAAATATTAAATTCAAATTATTATTGTTAACTCACCCAAAATAGTCTCTCTCAATAATCCTATATTATAAGGAGTATCAAAACCAAGTGGTAAACAATTTGAATATTGAGTAAGATAATTAATTTAGTGTTAGCAAGGCTACTATAAATAAAAAGATTGCATGTATCTAAAAGTTCTTATCTAATTAAATTGACAAGGAAAAATATCTTATCATTGAGGAAAGCAGATAAAACATAGTAATGTCATCAATATATTTCTATGTGTAACAAAAAGGGTATATTTGATTGTTATTATCATCGAGTCTCTAACTTTTTATACACATAAATTTCAAATAAATTATTTCGGGAAAAATATTCTACACTTAAATCGGTTTATTCAAGTTAGGATAATGACTGCATCTTAAGAAAAATCAAGTACTAGGAACTAAGTAAAGTGATAAATCATTTGGGGGGGGAACCCTCTTATCAACACTATTACTTTAGGACACATTTAAGAGTTTAAAGGTGACTATCAAATAAAAACATATCTAAACAAAAAAATCGTGACATTTGTGTTAGATCCACATTAAAATGTGGGCATGACACCATTGTTGATCATTCTTGTATTTACTATCGTTGTGAGATAGTGGTGATTTAAACTTGGGTGAAATGTGGGAATTCTGGTCAATCAAATATGAGTTCGGGGAACTCAAGTTGTTGATCTATGAAGCCTCTATGCAATATGTAGGCAAGGCCATCAGAGACGAGCCCCCAAGGACTAGGGTCTGGCCCCTAGGTCTTGTTCTCTTATTTTTACTTTGAGATTACTATTAGTATATATTTTATCATTTGACATGTGATTTGAATTATGTTTCAAGTTATTGATTAGCTAGTTGAACTAATTAGGTCTATCTTAGTGATGTGGATTTTATGTCTCCACTTGAACCCGATCATGATTGTCACAACAATTGCTTACTCGACCAAGTTCTTAGAATTGATTGGTCAAACATTGTTATGCTTTCATGAAGTGCATGGATAGGAAGCAAACTTTGTGAGTCATGCATATGTTTGTAATCAAAATTTGAAATTTGTGTCTTGTCCTTGACTATATTTTGGTGTAAAATTTTGAGCATTGTATCATCTAACCTATATCTTATACAAAGATATAATATTCCAACATTCTCCCCCTTGTTACATCAATCTAAACCAAGGATGGAACACTACATAGATTGAACAGAGCAACCCATCTAGAAATTTGATGAAATACCTCCTCTCAATCTCCCTCACTCAAGATGCATTGGATTCTCTACCAACAAACAATACCTTTGAGTCAAAAACTACTCAACTATCATTAGGGGAAATTTACATAAAAAATGTGCCTCCTAAGGAACTCTAAAAAAGCAAAAATTATCTCATATAATACAAATTATTTAAATATAAAAAATATAAATTACTTAACTACATGAGTTAAGTGGGGACACACGTTTCTATTATAATTCCTTAAAAAATTGAAGTCAATGATTTTTTAAAAGTGGTAACATATATTTCTATTATAATTTATTAAAAAACTCAAGTTCACTTTCTTCATTATTTATTTTTTATTTAAAAACTCTTAAACTCAAGTTTGGTAACTTATATTTCTATTATAATTTATTAAAAAAGTCAAGTTCACTTTCTTTTCTGATTATTTGTTTTATTAAATTATGTTTTTTTATTTAAAAAGTGGCAAAGTAAAAGTAACTTTAGATATTTTATTTTTTACTTAGTATTTTATTTATATATATATATATATATGATTTTATAGATTTAGATTTATTATGTTATGCATGTTTATTTAAATAAACACGTTTATAAGTTTTATAATAGTATATTTATATTTAAAAAAGTATGCTGAGGGATATCTTTTTTTCCATAGTCTCTTTGATTTTCTCATTTTCTTTCCTTTGCAATTTTTTTTGGTTTTTAATTTTTAATTTTTCAATTATTTTTTCCATAGTTTCATGATTTTCTCCAACTTTTTCTCCTTCCAACAGTTTCTAATTTGTTTTTTGGTTTTTATTTTATTTTGTCCAATTTATTTTTTGGTTCGTAGTTTTTGTGAGAACAATTTTTAATTTCTTTTGGTTTTTGTTTCCTTTATTTTATTTTTATTTTATTTTATTTTTCTATATATTTACACGAAGATTGTAGAGTGCCTCTCAATGTAAATAGTGGTGGTAAAATATATTTTATTTTATATAAATTTTATATATTAAATCAAATTTCATATTATAGATTTAGATTTATTATTTTAAAATATGTTTATAACAAGTTTAATAATTATGTTGATAGGAATTCTATAGGTGGAGATGAGAGAACTCTTTGTTTGTGTAAATATATAGAAAAAAATAAAAAAACCAAAACCAAACCAAATTAAATTAAAAATAAAAATAAAACCAAAAAAGAAATTAGAAATGGTTGAAGCAAAAAGTGGATGAATTTTTTTTATTTTTGCAGCACTTTTATGATTTTTTAATGTTTTTTAAAATGTTTTTTATATTTTTTTCTTAAAGAATAAAAATATTTTTTTGAAAATATAAAAATTTCTATAATAGAACTTAATAGAACTTATGAATATAAATCTTAAAAACAAAAAGAATATTTTATATTTAGAAAGATGAATGAGATAGAATAGGATATGTAGAGTTAAATTAACCATCATGAGTTAATTCATAAGATTTTAGAAAGTTTTATTTTATAAAATAAATAATTTTATTTTTATTTAGGATGATGTCACCATACAAGTTGATGTCATCTTTTAGTTGATTTTTGATAACTTAAAAAGCTAATGATGTCATCCTTAGGAGGGCCATTTTTTATGTAAATTTCCCCTAATGTCACAAGTACACCTCTCATCTTGTGAATCAAGAAATATTCAAGTATCTACAAAAGTATCTCTATGTGTGAATTGAGACACATAATTATCCATAGCAACAAAATTTCTTCTTATGTGAATCAAGTCATACTCAACTAACCACATATACACCTCTTTATCTATCATTTGAAACATTATCACCTATCTATTAATACAAATCACCAAGTTTGTGGATTAAGACATTATCAATTGTCTACAAATACAATGAAATTGGCAAGCCCCCTTGCCCCAAGAATAAACATAAATGCAATGGTGCTTCTAAAGCAATCGACAATCTCCAAGTGAGAAGCTACCTCAATATTTCAAAAACTTTCAACCTCTTTTGTCCTCTAGCCTCCTCTATTGAGTTGTTATCTTTATCTACATGATGTCTCATTTGAATCTTAATAAACTATGTTAGAAGGCTATTGAAGTTGGCATAGCTAGTTCTCTGACCTTATAAATCATGTCCTTAATCTATAGGTGATTGATTCCTTGCTATCCACTATGGAGTAAGGTATGTTTCACGGAAGTTGCAAACCCATTGCTCGGTTGTAAACCAATTGGTTTAATATTCTAATGTAGTAGATTGAATCTATATTTGTAGAACTTTTAGAAAGAATCTATGCTTTATACATGTGGGAATCAAATCCATAGAGATATGAGTATATCAAATTAGGGCAATCTAGTTTAAGTAGGCACAACCACCAGGAAATCCTATTATGTAATATATAAATCTGTAATGTAAACTTCGCCACTACTATCAATGAAATCATTTTCACTTTGAAAAATATAATTTAGTCCCATTCATAAATAGGAAAATGCAATGAATTTTAGCACATTCTATTCTCCATTTTGGCGTTTACATGCTCAACATATTGGCAATTATTGTTTCCTAGAATAATAGCCTTTACCATCAAAGACAATAGATATTCATGGGTGACAATCTTCGACATACAATTTGGAAAGAGAAATTCATGAAATCCTTCAAATTCATTTCACACAACTCTAATATTTGCAACAAAAACAAATATAGACAAGCAACCCTAATAAACATTTGAAAAATATGAAAAATCCTCAAAGGCCATATTCTCTCATGTTAACTTCACTTACACAACCACCTACATTTCTTCTACCCATACTTCTCTTCCAAATGTTGTGGCTCTAATAACAACTTGAAAAATGGTAGAGCATAAAATTGAGATTACACCATGATACACATATAAAATAATATACAATATTATATTATGATGAATCTAAGAGAATTTTAAATTTTCTTGTACTATTTTTTAATAAGCCTCTTCCCTTTTAACAACCTGACAATTATCTATGCAACTTTTTAACATAAAAATAACCCTCAATTATTAATATATTAATATATAATATATTAAGATGTATTACTGTAGCACAATGGTTGGGTCCAAGTATTTTAGGTGTAGGGTAAATGCTCCTTCATCTAGAATCCATAATCCATAAGTCAAAGTCCCTACTTTAACCATTACTAGGCTATGCCTAATTTTCATTTAAATCTTTGTTTATAGTTAAATATACATCTCTACTTTAGTCCGTAGGAAGATAAGAATATCCATAGTGTTTTCTAAGTTACCCTTCTTTAAAAGTGAAAATCTTATTGCAAGTCTTGACTATTGATAGTCTAATACTAGCAACCAAGGAAAATACATATTCAATTAGATATTTATATATAATGGAAAAATCCATTCAAATCTTATACATTATGTATACATATAAATTATGTTTATAGTTTTGAGTTTTAGATCATACAAAGCTTCCTCATATAATTTCAATGACAATTCCACCATACATATAATTCAGTTTGAGTTTTCACAAAATAGACAAATTAAACTACTAATAGGACCTAAAACAAAACAATCCTTAATATTATTAATATTTAGTTTGGTCTAATATTTCACTTGGTAAATACTAAAGGTTTCTTTGTGAAGGTTTCAACATCTAGAGAGTTAGGTGTCATGGACACAATGTCCAATTTCTAGTATTTAGGGTATAAAGAAGTTTGTGCAACATGTCATTAGTTTCCCTTAAAAATAAGCCTGACCTCCCTTTTTCTGAGCTCATTATGATCATTTTACCCCATGCAAATCTATCCCTTTTATGCCCTATCTATTAATAAGCTATGGTGGCCCAACTCATGAACTCCCTAGATTGCACATTATGTGCTTCCGTCTAGCTTTATTTGGATTTACATATGTATAATTTTACTTATTCAAGCCCGCAAGGGAAGCCTCAATAGATTTTTTATTTTTCATGTTTCCTAATAAGAAAATCTTGATAAACCCTAAGTTTTGTTCTCATTGGCCCTCAATAAACTTGTCTGATGGCCTTACAAATAGTTTTCATTCACCCACCTCAATGAACAATGCATTAGGATTCACATGTTGGTTGTGACCACTCATTTGGTTGGTCATTGGTCCAAGGCTTGGTCCCCAAAATCCTTCAGCTAGAAATGATATAGTTGATTTTTTTTATCACAAAATATAATCTTATACAAAAAAATTTACAACCGTACAAAAATTATTTTCAAAAATCCATATAGAACTATTTTAAAAATTCCTTTATTATTTTCTTACAAATCCATGTAATTAATTATGAACAAAAACCTACTCCTTCCAAGCATTAACAAAATTAAGGTGGTCTCCACCCACAACCTAACAACTAGGCTTTGATACCAAATGAAGAAAACTTTGCATCAATATAAAACTATTTCCACAAAAATTCATGAGTAAAAAATATGCAAAAGAATAGACAAAAATACAAATAAGACATGATACAAGATATATTGTAGAAAAGAAAAATCTACATGAGAGAAAAACCAAGCCTCCAAAACTATCCACACAATGTATTATCTCATGGATGAAGATTGCACTACAAATACATAGTCTCCATGAATATGTCCAAAGCATCAATCTCTCTACTTGCACACCATGTGAACAAGTAAATGAAAACTATGTGACCTATAAGAGATGCTCAATCAACCTTAGCCAACAAGAAAAAGGTTATAGAAAAAGAGACTGACAAAAAGAGAAGTACAATAAATAGAGGAAGGGAGAGAATGACAAATCTGCATACAAAGATAAAAAGGAAAAAAATGACAAAGAAATGTAAAAAGATAAAGGTAAAATATAGATGGAGAGTATAAAACAAATAGAGATTGAGTTAGTGAGAAAGCGAGAGAGAGAGAGAGAATAAAGAGAAAGAAATTGATAAAAAATATAGAAATGTGAAAAAATAGAAATGGACAACGAAGATAGATAGACAAAGAGAGATAATTAAGAAGATGAGAAAAATAGATAACAAATAAAAGATAGAAAGACATATGGGGAGAGTAAATAAAGAAATAATTTTGATTGGTGAAGCCATGGTTTCTAGATTTCAGTCCTATGACAAAAAATTCCTTGGTTTTACCTATTTGGGTTCATTCTTTTCCATGCCTCTTTAGTTTTGGGTTGATTCCATAATACACCTATCTTCCCCTTTGTAATAGTGTTATGCAAATGTCATGAAGGAGGCTAGAAATTCTTCTAAGGCACCTTTGATCCAAAGGGAAGAGGAGAAGGATGCTATGCTGCTTAATACGAATGGATTGTTGGCATATCAATCAGTAGGTACACACTAAAATCACATTATGATTTTTTTGTAAATTGATCTCCAATTAATTAAAATATTCCAATCCAAACCCCTTCCAAAGAAAATAAAAAGGTATGCAACTCTCTCATTTTTTTTTGTGGACTCTAGGTATCCCCACGACCCAGCCCAATGCCCAACCCGCCTTACCTTGGTCTTACATTATGCCAAATTGGGGTTAGGAAGGGGTGAGTTGGGTCATAGGGATAAAAATTATTCTAAGGCACCTTTAATCCAAAGGGCAGAGGAGACGAATGCTATGTTACTTAATATGAATGGATTGTTGGTGTATTAATCAACAGGTACACTAAAATTACATTACGTTTTTTTTGTAAATTGGCCTCCAATTAATCAAAATATTCCAATCCAAACCCCTTTTAAAGACGATAAAAATGTATAAAATTATCTTCTTTTTTTGTTGACTCAAGGGTATCCTTGCCACCCAACCCAACACTTAACCCGCCTTACCTTGGTCTTACATTTTCCCAAGTTGGCATCGAGAATGGGTGTCATGCTGGGTGAGAGACACACAAAAGAAGAGACACAGAAACCCTTTCAAAGATAATAAAAAGGTATGGACATCTCTTTCTTCTTTTTTTTGTTGACATAGGGGTATCCTTGCGACCCAACCCTTGAACGCCTAATTTGCCTTACCTTGGTCTTGCATTTTTCAAAGTTGGGGTCGAGAATGGGTGTCACATTGGGGTGAGACACACACACACCCCTTTCAAAAGTGAATAAAATTGTATGGAATTCTCTTTCTTCTTTCTTTGTTGACACAAGGGTATCCCTACGACCCAACCCAATGCATAACCCGCCTTACCTTGGTCTTACATTTTTCCAAGTTGGGGTCAAGAATGGGTGTCATGCTAGAGTGAGAGACACATAAAAGAAGAGGCACACACACCCATTTCAAAGATGATCAAAATTTATGGACTTCTCTTTCTTATTCTTTTTTTTTTCACTCAAGGGTATCCCTGGGACCCAACCCAATCCAAGTTGGGGTTGAGAATGGGTGTTATGTTGGGGTGAGAGACACACAAAATAAGAGACACAAAAATCTCTTTCAAAGATGATAAAAAGGTATGAACTTATTTTTCTTCTTTTTTTTGTTGACTTAGGGGTATCCCTGCGACCCAACCCAATGCCTATTTTTCCTTACCTTGGTCTTCCATTTTTCCAAGTTGGGGTGAGACACACACAAAAGAATAGACACACAAACCCCTTTCAAAGACGATAAAAAGGTATGGGATTCTATTTCTTTATTTGTTTGTTGACTTAGGGTATCCTTGTGACCCAACTCAATGCCTAACCCGCCTTACCTTTGTCTTACATTTTTCCAAGTTGGGGTGGAGAATGGGTGTCACCTTGGGGTGAGAGACACACAAAATAAAAAAGAAAAAGGAGGAAAGAAAAAAGAAAGAATGATAAATAAAATAAAGGAAGAGAAAAGAGTGAAGGAAAGTGACAAAATGTAAGAAAAAGGAAGAAAGAAATAAAGCAAGAAAGATAGAAATAATAAAATATAAAAAAGAGGGATAACCAATATAAAGAAGGAAAGTAAAATTTGGGAAAAATAAAAATAATTAAGAAAGAAGAAAGGAAAAGGAAGGAGAGAGAAAAAAATTAAAACAAAAGAAGGGAAGAAGAAAAAAGAGAGAAGGAAAGTGAGAAAAAGATAGAAAATGAAGAAATAAACAAATAAAAAAAGATAGAAAGAATAAAAGAAAGAGAAACACCAACAAAGGAATAAAAGGAGAGATAGAAAGATAAAGATGACGAAATAAATTTTTGAACATTTATAATGAAAAATGGAATTGAAGATAAAAATAAATAGTAAGAAAGAAGGGATAAATAAAATACAATTATAAAGAGAGAGATAAGACAAAAAGAAAGGTTAAGAGGGACAAATATAGATTGGAAGAAATATAGAAGTATAGAGAGATAGAAGCACATATAGAGAGAATCAAATAATAGAAAAAAAGAAAGAGAGAGATAAAGAAACATCAACAAGGAAAAGAATGAGAAAGGGAAATAAATCTAAACCATGAGATAAAGAGAGAATAAGATAGACAAAGAAATACACTACAAAAATAGAGGGAATGAAATAAAGGCATAATAGGGATAGAAATAAATAGTAAGAAAGAAGGGATAAACAAAAAGGAAATTATAAAGAGAGACAAAGATAAAAAGAAAGGTCAAGAGGGAAAAAATATAGATTGGAAGAAAAAAGGTTCCAAGAAATAAAGAGAGATTGACGCAGAAAGAGAGAGCATCAAATAATAGAAATAAAGAAATAATAAAAGAATGAAAGATAGAGAAACACAAAAAGAAAAAGAAAAAGAATGAGAAAGGGAAAAATATGTAGAGAGATATAAACTTGAAGATAAAGGTAGAATAATAGAGATAAATAAATACAAGTAAAAAAAAAAAGGAATGAAAGAAAGGCATAATAGGGATAGAAAGAGATCATAGGGTCCAAGGTCTAAGCTCTTGGATTTGAGGCCTAGGTTCCATGTGTCTACCATCCACAATCTGAGGTCTTGTTTCAAAGATCTAGGGCCCATAGTCCAATGTCCATGATTAAAGACATAGGGAAAAGGTTTCTTGGTCTAAGGTGTGAGGTCCAATTGTCTAAAGTTTAGAGTCTAAGGGATCACTATATTTAGTAATAGTTCCTTGATCTAAAGTCCATGGTCCATGAATCCAAGCTAGAACATATAGTGTCCATGGGTCCAAAGTTAAGGTTCTAGGGTTTAGGATCTAACTTCCAAGGTAAAAGGATTTAAGATCATGTGTCTAGAAACAAGGTTTGGCTTCAAGGATTTGATCTATAGGGTCTTGATCTGTAGTCTAAATTCCAGGGCCCAAGATCAAGTTCTCAAGGTGTTATGTTCAAGAAGTCTTGGATTCCAAGGTGAAGGATCAAGGGACACAATATAAGGGCACATGTACTCTATAGTTTAAGGGACAAGTTCTTATAACCTAGGTTCAAAGGGTATAATGTCCACATCCCAGTATCTAAAGTTAAGGCTCTAGGGATGGGGTTCAACGCCAATGGTCCAAGGATTTATGGTATAGGGTACATATGTTTCTTGTTGAGGGTGCATAATGCTAAGGTCCTAGTGATTCCAAATCCAAGCTCTAAGGGTTTATAATAAATGGTATAGGTTTCTTGGTCAAGGGTTCATGATCTATAAATCTAGAGATAGGGCCCAAGGTCTAGGATCAAATTTTTAAGGTAAACATCTAGAATACAATGCTCAATTTCTCAGATTTAGAGAAATTATTTTCTATAATCTAGTGTCCATAGTCTAGTATACATGGTCTTGCATCCAAACTCTAATCATCTAACAATCTAAGGTTCAATATTGAAGTTTGAATCTCAAAGGTATAAGGTTTAAGGCCTAGGTGCTTGGGATCTAATTTCCATGTTCTACTCTCTGAGGTCAAATATCTAGTAGCATAGCCTAAGCACTAGGGTTCATCCATAAATTTAAGGTAAAGGGTAAATAGTAATATTTCTTGGTCTAGGGTCCACAAGTACAAGACATAGCCTCTAAGGTTTAGGGTTCAAAAATTAAGGGTCTATGATCTAAGTGTTTAGGCTATAGGATAATTTTTTTATCAATCTAGGGTCCATGATCCATGAGGCTAGGGTGTAGGTCAAGGTCTATGGGTCAAAAACTTAAATTATAGGGTCTAAGGTCCAACCCATATAGAAAGAGAGAAAAATATATGGAAAGAAGAAACAAAGAAATAGAAATAGCAATGTAGAGAAACATTATAAATAAATAAAAATATTTAGACAATGAAAATTAAAAGGAAAAAAGATATGCCAAAAGAGAAATAAAAGAGGTATAAAGGTAGATGCGAGTGAGAAATACACTATGAGAGAAAAATGAGAGAGAGAGAGAGAGAGAGAGAGAGAGAGAGAGACAGAGAGAGAGAGAGAGAGAGAGAGAGAGAGAGAGAGAGAGTGCACTAAGGGAATGAAAGAGCCAATAAATTGGATACAAAGAAAGAAAGAAGGGTAAGAGAAAGAGAGATTGAGATAAAATAGAAAGAATGACATTAGGGGAAATAAAAATAAGTTAAAGAGAAAATTAGTGAAAGAAATAGTAGAGAGATGTGGAGAGAACAAAGTAAATATAGAGAGAAATTTTTTAAAAATGAGAGAAAATAAGGAGAAAAGATAAAAATACAAAAAAGAAATCTAAGAAATAGAAATAGATATTAAAAAATAAAGATAAATAAATAAATAATCTGAAAATAACAATACCTATTAAAGAAAAAAATAAATATAAAAAGAGAAAAATAAATGATGAAACATGGAGAAGGAGAGATAGACACATATAAGGAGATAGAGAAAAACAAAGATTGAAAATAATAGAAAAATAACATAAATAAAAAGATTTGAGAGAGAACGACCAACATAGAGATAAATATTTTCAAAAGAGAGGAAAAGTGACAAAGCTAAGGAACTAAAAACAAATATTGATGAAGAAACATAGAAAGATAAAAATAGAGACGAAGTGAATAAATAGGAGAGAAAAAGAGAGAATCAAATAGGAAAACACTAAGAAAAAGACATAGAAAGAAATAGATAAGCATAGAAAAAGATATAATATGAGTAAATGAGTAAATGAGTAAACTAGAGAGCAAATGAAAAATAGATAGAAAGAGATAGATAGAGAGAAGAAGAGAGAAAATAAATAAAGAATTTGAGAGAGAAAAAAATAGAAATAAAAGAAGAAAATAATTTAACACAAAAAAGAATGAAAAAAGTAAGAGAAAAATGCAAAGATAAATAGAGAACAAAGAGAGGCAATATTAAAAGAGTGAAAAAGAAAAAGAGAGGTACATAGACAACAAATGAAGCAAGAATGGCATGGTAAAGATCCTGGAAAATTTAAAGGATTATAATTAACCATTCTATACTCATGTCTACAAAACACATAAATGTTGAAGTAGTGAGAAGGATTATGTTGAGCTTAAATTTGAATTTGAAATTTACACATTCTATACTCATGTCCACAAAGTACATAATTCACTTGAGTTAATTTACAAATCATATATTCATGTCTACAAAGTACACAGTTTATTTGGATCAATCTTACAAATCATGGATTTAAATTTGGAAGAATGAAAAAAATTTAATGATCAAAACTAATAATAAAAAAGAATGCATATTGCATCAAGTAAGAATTTGATTACATGCTAGTTATTAGTAAAAATTTCATGACTTACACTTATCCTTACATAAGAAATAAACAAATCAAATTAATTCAAAACAAGGTATATAATTTTCACCATTACAAAAATATATGAATTCAAAAAATTGAACCAATGAACATATACATAAATAAATTTATTTTTGCTCCTATGTGCAATGTGACCTTAGAATGATGACTTTCGAGCATTATAAAATACATACAATTGACTTGATTGTACATATATTAATGTACAATTAAAGAATGAAAAGGATGTAGCAAGGTAGAATTTTGAAATAAAGTATTTTGACCAATTTGAATTCTCTTGGGGATTGGGAATTATATGCTTGTAAACAAGATTTAAAGGAAACCATGTTGATGAGAAAGGTGTGTGCATTTTATTAGAGCATTTTTCATAGAAAGGTATGTGCATGTAAGGCCATTGGTATACTTAATCATTAGAAGTGAAAAAGAAAATAAAAATGGTAATCCAAGGGGTTTCATTGCCAGGGAAATGGAGAAATTTAAACAAGATCTGGGTTTAAATCCCCATCGTGGAAAAATATAACTCCAATAGAGATACTAGGAGATTGTTACTTTCAAGCATATTGCCATAATTACAGATCTTCAGAATGTTCCATAACTTCACCATAAAATTCAACAAACTAAAGAAATGCTTGTAGTTATGATTTCATATACCTTTCTTGTCATTAGGCTAGGGAAAAAATGTATCAAGTTTTCCCTCCCAAACAAATAAACAAAATCGAAGAAAAAAACTAGAGTAAGATCTTATATACCCTACTCACTGTCAATGGAAACCTAAGAAACAAAACCCAAAATTTACGGACCTCCCAACTAGATACTAACTTTGAAAGTTCAAGCAATATCTTCCCAAGTTGATGTTGATCTCTAGGAAACCATATAGGAGTTAAGATATCAATAACATGAGGATTATGTTTTAATTTTAGCTCTTTTATGGCATAATTTGTTAGTTGGAGTATAGCTATTATAGGCGATATATCTAACAGATTAACCAGTTGTGTAAATGTAGAATAAATCATATTACTATAGATTAATTGCAATAGTTAAACATATCACAACGATTCCAAAAGAATTATAATTAAACATTCAAATTCCTGCTCAAATCTTTTACACATAAACTTTTATAATTAATTAATACATTTGATTTTCAACAAAAAATATCTAAAAGAACAAGTCACATACCCGCAAATAGGAGGCAATTCACCTAAAGTGTCATCTTCTTCATTGGCAAGAGTCTTTGCTATTTGTACTCTCCACAATGTCTCTGCCATTTCTTGCAAACACGAGCATCTTCAAAACCTCAATCTCCAATTGACACCTCTTCTCAGGGAATTAAAATGTGGACCCTCCAAATGTTGTGTTAAACGTCAACAATGTACGCAGGCTGGGGCAAAACAACTTAATCTTTCAAATCTTCATAAGCACCCACTCCATGAAAATCTCATGCTCATAAACTTGTTATAGTTCACAATTTTGAATCTAAAATGATCATTTATCAGCCACTCTAAGCTTTGAATTTCAAACGGCCATTTACCAATTGCTCTAAGCTTTTTCGCTAAATTTGAATTTCAAACAACCATTTACCCATTTGGTTACATGTCAATTTGCTACCTTTCAAAAAAGTGTTTAATTTCCTTCTCATTTTATCCCACATTAATTTTGATTTTTCCGAGTTGTTTGTTGTATAGTCAAAAGTAAAAAGAGTAAAATCAAGACTATTTGTATGGACAAATTAACAATAGGGTTGTAATTTTTTGAGAAATAGATTTTGATTTTTTTGAATAGGTAGGTTAAAAAAGTTGTGTAATATTTGAAGGATATAATTTATTTTGATTGGTTTGTCAAATAATAATATTTTTTTTTAATTATAATTAAAATATTTTATATATTGATTTGTCTTATGAACAATCATTTATAAATTTTTTTTTTTCTATTTTGAATGACTTTAAAATTGATTTTTCTATTTTGAATGACTTTAAAATTGATTTTTCTATTTTGAATGACTTTAAAATTGATTTTTCTATTTTGAATGACTTTTTTTTTATAGGTAAGATAAGATTTATATTTTTTTTCAAAAAAGGATTATAGAGTCCAAGCCCTTGACTATGGGCAACAGAGAGCAACATTACTACAATACTTATCCATACACCGTATAGACCTCACTGGGCCGAGACCAACCTACCACCAAAATCAAGACACCTACATACCATTACCCATTAAACTATAAAATAGAAACTTATAGACATATAAGGACCCAAACCTAGACAACAACCGAAGCCAAAAACTCCACAAAACAAAGGCCCGACGCCATAGTTACCAAACATTCTTCTAGGAAAACACTTGAAACTCGTGTTTCCAAGCCGAATCAGACATAGCAACCAAACAAAATTTCTTCTTTAGAAATTCATCCCCCACAGAAGCCAGCCTAGATGCTCCACTAGCGCCATACCACTTAAATCAAGAAGGGATAAAACTTTACCAGGGCATCTAGGTTCTCCAGTAGCACAAGATCACGAGGGTGAGGGATCCCTTTGCCCAACAAAGTTGCGGCCAATGTTTTCTCTAAACCCACCAGCAAATCCAACTGTAAGAATTACTTCATAATCACCTAGCATCCTCCTTAGAAACTCCCATATCCAATACTGGCCAGAACGTGGGAGGAAATACAAGAATCAGTCAATATCCTTCCACCTCCGCCACGAAACCCATATTAGCCACACACTTTACTGTTGCAAAAGCGAGATAATCTGAGTGGCAAATTATTTGACTTAAACGAAAAGAAGTAACCGGACCAAGAAATGCCATTTGCCTCTTTGAGCTCCTCAATTGGATAGGAGTAACCATTTCGCCCATCTCCAATTCCTTGGCCGAAACTAGAAGAATGACCCATACCAAGCACAAGTACTTGCCACGAATAAGCGAAATGAAAAATGGCAATATACTAGTGCATAAAAGCCTAGAAAAACCAACCCATCACCTTAAATGAGTGTCCTGTGTGGTGAGCCATAGAAATGATGAGAAACCGGTGACAAGACCATGTATTGTTTTTTATGAATCATATAATCTTCTTTAATTGAATATATAATAGTCAGTTTTGTTTTTTATTTGTTTTATTAATTTTTTCAGTAGGCTTAACTTCTTTATGAGAGTTTTTAGAAAGATGAAAGAATTTTAAGCGTTGATCTTTGTAGGATACTAGTAGATTAGAATAGATAGAGTTTGTTGTAGAGAAGGATAGAGAGTTGATTTTGATGAAAAAAAAATTTGAGATCAAAGAGGAAATCTGTGAAGGTATGGTTCAATATGGATTGTTGTCAAATAGATTGAAAAATTCAGAATTTGAGAGTTTGGAAATATAAGATTTGAGGATTTGGGAATTCATTAGACTAGGAACTCGTAAATTATACATTTACAAAGGGTACAAGACAACTTGGTGGAGTTTGGTGTCTACAAGATTTCTCAATGGTGAATGGAAGAAAAATTGATAAAAATGAAGATTTCAATGTATGTTTTTTTGTTGCTATTCATTTAAATTTATTTAATATCCTAAAAAAATCATTTCTTCATTAAGAAGAAGTGTTGGAATAAATGAAAAAGCATGCTGACAAATTGTTAGAGAGTTGATTGTAAGAATCTAAAATAATATCAAATAGTGAGTGTTAATCTCAACATTAGATAAATGATTGTTAATTTCAATTTAATTATTATATGACCTGATTAAAGCCAAATTTATAAAATTTTCTTCTTCTTCTAGAAAATTATTAAAATGTATAATTCTTTGTCAATTAAATATATAATATAAACAATTATATTTATTACGCTGAGAGGCGTAACCCTACATTGGCAGCAACCTCTATAGGAGGCCAGCAGAAGTAACGGTGTAAGAAAAAAGAAACCTTTCGTATTCTCCTACGTGGCACCACCACTCAACACGGCTGCTACTGCCATTTCGTATTCTCCCAACTGTGGTTAGAGAAAGAAATAGCGTTGGCATGGTGATAGTTACAAAAATAAATAGTGAAACCGACAGTAGTCGAAGAGTTGCATTTTCTCTTTAAAAAAGAGCGGTGGGCTTCATCCTCCGTCTCCTTGGGTTGCTCTCACGAAGGCAATCTGTAAGATAACATGGGTCTTTCAAGTCTATCGGTAACCTAATCATTCTCTTGAAGAACATTTGTAGTGAATTTTCCAGATCTTATGAGAATGTTTAATGCTGTTTGTTTTGCATGCAACCGTTTTCTGTATAGTTTGCGATCATCGGCATCTTTCTATGAAGTAAATAGTCGTTCGAACTGGTTATCTCCATAGCTCTAATTAATGGGTTGTTGTCTAAAGGAGAAGGTGCTCTTCTCGAGTGCCCTGCTTAGTTCTCTAATGGCTGGATTCAAATTTTATGTTCAGTTATTTGGAGTAATAAGATTAATGTGCAGTGCCCTGTGTTCAGCTTCCCTTTTTAGACCTGGTAAAGAAAATTTTCATACATTTTTTTGAATGTCTGTATATATTTAGATTGTACGTTTATTAATCTGACTGATCTCATTAATTGTGAATCTTCGTGGAATTTTTGCTGAAAATATGCTTCGCGACTGACCATGAACAGAGGCGTGCTAAATAGGAAAAACAAACGCTTTCTAATATAATCAACGAAAAATAACAACCGTGCCACTATTAGATCGAGAAATCTCGTAAGTAGCTGTCTGATTTTTAAATGCGTACAAATTTTTTGAATCCTAAACCATTTTAAGATTTACAAATAATCTCTTTTCTAATCAGTTTTCTTTAATCCTAAACTTGCATGAGTGGTGCAGAGAAGTGCAATGTAGGGGTTGCAAAATTCATATTAGCAAAGCTGCAAGGAAGCATTCAAAATGAGCCTGTTGTTGTAGGTAATCTTGTGTCTCTGTGGTTGCAGATTTATCCAAGGGCAGGGATCTTCTAGAGAAGTATACGATTTGATTACTCTCTACCCACAGTCGAAGGAGGATACGATGTGGCCATCAGGTTTTCTCCTTTGATTGTTATCATGCTATGCTTGGTTTTTTCCGATAAGTTCGTGGTCGTTCTGTGTACTTGTATTTGGTGGTATGTAGTCGTCGTGCTTAGAAACATGCCAATATTCAAAGAAGCAGCCTCAAGTTCAAAGCATTCCAGACAGATGACCAAGAGTTGGAGCCATAACAACATCGATCTACAGTCCAGTGGGTATCAAAAAAGGGTAATAATGGAGGGAATACTACAGAGAAACAATAATATGAAAAGATATATTCGATCTCTGTCTCTTTGTTATTGAACAAACTGGGTATTCAAAATTTTCTGTTATACCCATGTTCATGTACAAATTACATACAGTTGAAGATCGTCTTCTACAGGAAGAAAAAGACCTTTCGCTGGAAGTTTTGTGTATAACGAACGCCAGTCACCTGAACAGTCGGAGCAAAAAAGACAAAAAAAATTGAATTCTCTTTTTCTCCGTTTGAGAAAAGCTATATTAAAATAATAGAAAAAATATTTTTAAATCTTTCTAAATTTAGAAAAAGCTATATTGAAATAATACAAATCTATATTGAAATAATACAAATCTTTCTAAATTTTTAAAAAGCTATATTGAAATAATACAAATCTATATTGAAATAATACAAATCTTTCTAAATTTTTCATTAGACATATCTTAAAGATCGATTTATCAATTTATTTCTTAAAGATCAATTTAAATAATATAATAATATTTTATAATTTTTTTAATTGATATATACTTTCAAATAAGTAATGAATATATATATATAGACCACACATCAATATATTTTAAAGTTTTTGTATGATATAAAATCAACCTAAAAAAACAATTTTAAATTATGGTGATCAAATATAAGAAGAGTACTAACATATCAATTTTAGAATATGTCTTTTAAACTGCTTTTTAGTTGTCTCTAAATATTGTTAAAGAAAAAATCATCCATTTTCTATTTTACTGTAAGTCATTTTCCAAGATGAGAAAAGCTATATTAAAATAATAGAAAAAATCTTTCTAAATTTAGAAAAAGCTATATTGAAATAATACAAATCTTTCTAAATTTTTCATTAGACATATCTTAAAGATCAATTTATCAATTTATTTCTTAAACATCAATTTAAATAATATAATTAAATATTCTATATATTTTTTAAATGATATATACTTTCAAATAATTAATGAATATATATATATATATATATATAGACCACACATCAATATACTTTAAAGTTTTTGCACGATATAAAATTAGCCTAAAAATCTTAAATTATGGTGATCAAATATAAGGAGAGTACTAACATTTCAATTTTAGAATATGTCTTTTAAACTGCTTTTAGGTGTTTCTAAATATTGTAAAAGAAAAAGCTATATTGAAATAATACAAATCTATATTGAAAAAACTATATTGAAATAAAACAAATCTTTCTAAATTTTTCATTAGACATATCTTAAAGATCAATTTATCAATTTATTTCTTAAAGATCAATTTAAATAATATAATCAAATTGTATAATTTTTTAATTGATATATACTTTCAAGTAAGAAATGAATATATATATATATATAGACCACACATCAATATACTTTAAATTTTTTGCACCATATAAAATCAACCTAAAAAAAATCTTAAATTATGGTGATCAAATATAAGAAGAGTACTAACATATCAATTTTAGAATATGTCTTTTAAACTGTTTTTTAGTTGTCTCTAAATATTGTTAAAGAAAAAATCATCCATATTCTATTTTAAAAAATAATGTATATCTGTAGAGAAATATTTTCAATTTAAGACTTTATTGAAGAAACTATTTTACAAAAATACAAATTAGATATACAATCTAATATAAAAGCTTCCCATAATAAGTGCATATCTAAAATAAATTTAAAATTATAAAATTAAATACAAAGAAAATATAATAAATTTATTATTACACAAAAATAAGTTTTCAAATCAATATATTAAAACGACCATACTTATATTTTACAAATTAGTGCACACTAAATTTTATCATAAAATTAAGGTTATGGTTCAATTAGAATTCTAAGATAAAGTTGGAAGTTAGGGTTAGGGTGATTTGATTTAGATCAGGGTTATAATTAGGGGTTAATGTTCAATAAAAGATAGAGTTAGGGTTGGGGTTAGAGATGAATTAGGATTAAGATTAAATTAGGAATAAGGTTAGGGTTAGGGATCAATTAGGATTACGGTTCAAAAGGGTTCGATTAGGGTTATGGTTACATTAGGGTTAGGGTCTTGATTAGGGTTTAATTGTGGTTAGGGTTAGGTTTGGGTTCAATTAGGGTTAGGATTAACATTAGGGTTATATGATATAACTTGGGGTAAAGGTTATTGTTAGGGTTAGGAACAATTAGGGTTTGGGTTACAGTTGGGGTTCAATCAGGGCTAGAGTTTAATTAAGGTTAGGGTTCAATTAGGGATAGGGTTATGATAGGGTTAGGGTTTTTTATTAGAGTTTAATTATGGTTATGGTTAGGGTTCATATTATGTAATGCCCCGCCAAGTAACCACAAAGGATACATACATCTAGCATTTATGGCACCAATTTTTTTTTTTTTAAATATTAACATACATCATAATAATCATATATCACATGACATGAAACTAAACAAGAACCACATATAACAAATTCTTCGGGTTAACAAGACTGCATTACTTTTCACAACAACATTATTACATCACATGAAAGGTTATTATACACCAGAATAATAAGATAACTTGAACTTGGTTAACATATTAATCAAGGGTTACAATATTACAAAGCCGTTTCCCAACATGAATGGGGAAGATACAATATAATGGAATGTTACATTTGAAATGAAGAAGTACAAAGCTGCAATACTGGATTCAACTCTGGATCAACTCGGGAATCACTGCAAGGTACAATTTTGCACTTCTCGATCGACGACTGGGGACCCAATGGGGTGCATAGCACGTTCCACGCAATCACGTGGACCCGAAGGCCCACCCCCCGTGCTAAGAGTTGACAAGAAGGATCCCCAACAATATCCATCATACAGAACAAGGGTACAAGACTTCACAACAAGATCCACAATAACATAAGGTAATCTCAGCACAAAATATAACCAACACAAGATGTGTCCAACATAAGGAATAACCAAATAAACATCAACATACATATGCCAACATGTGCTTCCAGAGGCCCAAGAATAACATAGAGGGAAACAAGCATACATAGTTGTTTAGGGAAGAGTCTCATCGCAATGATGCATGGGTTACCCTAGCGAATCTTCCTAGGCTCCGGCCCCCAACTTGGGTTACCCTGGTGACCTCTTACGAAACCCGGCCCCACATGCAATCCAATGCGGCATCGATTATCTTTCATAAGGACAAGACAATGATTTTGCCATTCCAGGCCTTCTCAACTCATCTCAAGCCTATACAAGCACTTGAGTCATGAGTGAGGCATTCACTTATATCTTGTTAAAGTGTGATTATACCCAAAACCCCTAAATAAATATTATCATTTTCACTTGATTAACAAACTTCCAATGAGTTACCCTGAGACCACTTCCGGGTCTCGGCCCCCATTGAAAGCCACTCCCCTAGCAACAAAACCAAAAGTCACTAACTGGGAAAGCCAACATGCAAAACATATAAAACCACATGAATAATCATGTAAAGCAAGGCATACACCATCCCGCACAAATTCATTCATAATAAGACAGCTTCCAAAAGCATGGCTAAAACCCCACATAGTCAACACCAAGTAAAGACCAACAGTTCACTAAAAAACCGACATGTAAAGTCAATCATAAAGAAACAATTTTCTCAACCTCTGGAAAGCAGGTAAGCCATTAACATAATGTTTTCCACCAAAGTGGCACCAATAACTTGATCTCAAAATCAAAACCAACCATAACCATCTCAAAACTAAACATTAGTGTCAACCATCGTAAAAAAAAACAAACAACTCTAAACTCAACACTGAAATCAACTCAAAAGAAGAAAACTCAATGCCAATAAGCACAATGATAAGATCAATAAGAATCATCAAACAATACATCAACGTAAGACCTTATCTTCTCAGTTCATCATGTTACTCGTCTTAGTTATTTTAATTATCACTTACTCCCCATAACTATTTTTCTATCTGCATATCCATAACATAACATAATAATTGAATTATTTGCATATATATACAATTTACTTAATAAAGAAAGAAATATAAATACATAAATAAAAAGTTTCCCTTCTCTCACTTTGGTATACTATTATAACTTAATATTTATTCTTTAATTTTACTCCCTTATTTCATTTATTTTATTTTTACATTATAATCTAATATATTCCTCTTCCAAAGAGGAGTAGGAATTCACTTTTTAAATTAATGGTTAAATGTGCATAGAACTAAGTGCCTCCTTTACAAGAAAGACTTTTCATTTATAAGAAGGGATTTTTATGGAGGAAACTACGTGGAGCCTTTTTAGGGATCTCCTAAGGTATACCCCCAAGGATAGGCTATTAAATAGCTTCCTAATCATGTTTCACTAAAATAAGATATGTTTTAAGAGGTACGCATGCTTTTAACCATGCATTCACTCCAGACATTGGCTTTCCACCAAATTCCAATAAAAAGGCAACCACTAACAAGAGATAGGACTTAGAGATTACCAGATTTAAATGTAAAGAAGGGATTACCAATGAAGAAGAGAGGGACGATGATTGAATTAAATATCAACTAAACAATTTTACCTTTGCAGTTTCAGTGAAATGTCAAGGAAATCTATTTATATCGTACTAACACTACACAATCATATATTACCAGTTCAACCAAAATTAATTACGGCAGATGCTATTAAGACTCAAACAGTTACAAGGTGACTGAGACTTATCAAAGTGTACGCCAATAAAGACTTGCAGCTAGCAACAGATGAATAAATAGCTTCGACCAGTTAAATCTGCCTAGGATTATCTACTATGGTAGAGATTCAAGGTTCCATTCCATGTAGCCATCATCAAGAGTGCTATCGGCCAGCAAGATGGAGGGAATTCTTATTTAAGGATAAATTCTAGTGATTTAAGTGTTGCAACTGCGATAGACTATCAGTAGAATCAAACAGATTATTTAAACCTTCGCAACATTCTATTTTAAGTGCTGCACTGTGAGAGGTTCCAATAGAATCAGGAAGGTTATTTAAATCTATACATCCTATCATGTTCAAATGCTGCCGCCGTGTCAGGTTGACAATAAAATCGGAAAAATTATTTCAACCTTTGAACTTCCTATTAAGTTTCAAGTGCCGCAGCTAAGACAGGTAGATTAAGTGAATTTTGCAGAAGGAAAATAGTGGGACAAATTCTATGATGGCCTTATAAAGTGAAGACCAACACTAGCCGCATCACAAAACAAGCATTTTAAAGTTTGCACAGACATTTATTTTGATATTGATAAAAAATGCAAGGCGGATGGAGATCTACGATGCTTTTTTTTTTAACGTGATCTCAATAACAAAGACTTTATTATGTTTTCTTTCAAGACTAGATTTACCGATGCACTCTCCTTATACAAATTGAAGGCTTTTATGGAAGAAAGGATATAAGTCAGGATTGCCTCAAGAACTGTGATCTCATGGAATGCAACGAGTGCAGGGGACGCACATAAAAGATCTATTAAAAAGACTTTAGAAAACTTTCAGGCAGATGTAATAGTAAGTAACTTACCTCAAGATCCTGCACCGAATGTGGCGTACCTGACTGAATTTGCAATTCGTGCCTTCAGCCTTTCCTAGAAGATAGCTATGAGGGATCTGTTAAAACGTCGCCAATCTATCATGTCCAGCACTTGATGGCCCTGCAGTGCTTCCTAAACTCTGCTCAACCTCATTCCAACACATCTCATCCCCATGACAATGCTTAATCTTCTTGTTAATTAAAGCCTAATACTGTTAATTCTTGGCTTTTAGTGCTCATAATGATAGTGTAATACTGTGACTTGTAGCTTTACTCTATGGCTACCAGCAATGTAGTTTTTGTTTCATCTGGTAAGTACTGGACAACAATTGTCACTTCAACAGGTGATGTTTATGCATGGGATGGAAAGAAGGGCAAAGGGGGATTTCCTATTCCCAGCGTGTCCATGGTATTAAGCATGCCATTTCAGCGTCTGTTGGTGAAAATCACTTTTTAGCTGTTTCTGCTGTATCTATTCCCAAGTATCCCCCTAAATGTATCAGAGATATTCAAATGCCTCGAAAAGAGCAGTATGAAGAAGTAGATGATATTGAAGATGATAATATGACCAATGATTTTCAAAATGATATTAAAGACAGTGGATTAGAGAATCAGATGAGTGAAAAATGTGTCCCAAGTTTAAAGGGTCTGTGCCAGAAGGTTGCAGCAGAGTTTTTGGTAGAGCCTAGAACTTCTTTACAACTGTAAGATGTTGTAGATACACAACCTTATTAGAGGGGAAGAATAATAACAGCCATACCGTGTAAGATTCTGGATGCTTGGCACGCCACAATACAAGCACAACCACTGCCAAAGTTCCAAACAATATTTCCGTTTCTTTTTAAGATCAAGATCCTCTGTCTGGATAAAACGAATATCACAGCTAAAAATTGATGCCTGCGTTCCAGCTCCTCCAATATGTATCTTTTTATTCTGCCGAAGAGTTTTCTACATAGCCCCCTTTCTTTAAAACCAAAAATTAAAGATAAAGAAATCCACAAACCTCTCCCTCGAGATTCGCTTTCTGTTATCCTTCTGGTTATTATGAATGCAATGCCTCCCTCTGCGTTCTTGAAACTATTAAACGATATCTTGTTTGCAGACAAAACAGTTCAGTCCGGGACTGTTTCATGGCATACGACCATGACAAAACAATTTTAATGAAATCGTGGAAAGAATTGATGGAGAAAGGCGCACTCCCTGCAAAGTGAAAAACAAGCATTCTTTTTCTAATCACCATGCAGGTAACCATAACTAAATTAGTGCCACTAAACAAGCAGACTGACTTAATTTAAAGCAAAGTAAATCCTGCGAACTTCTGTAAGTCTCCCCAGTTTCTCGCCTCCTTTCTCTCTATCTCCCGCACCAACAGCTCTTACCATTAAGTTGTAACCGACACCTCTCGCCATCAATTTCACACTTTCAGGATCGACATAAAGGTATGCGTAGAAAATCATGACAGATGGTGATAATCGAGAAAATTGAGGAATGGATAAGATCTTACTTCTTGAAAGCGGTGCAAACTGTCATTTTGTAAAAATGAGGATGAACGTGTTGCGCTTGCAGATAGATATTTTCATGTTTCGTAATAAAAAGAGATATTTTTTTGACTCTCTATTATATTAGTACATTGACAATATTTATTTTCATATGCTGCATCTATGATAGATTATCAGTAAAATCAAGCAAGTTATATAAACATATATAAACTTCCTATTTTGTTCAAGTTTTGCAACTGCGACAGGTTGCCAGTGGTTTCAGGGAGGCTATTTAATTCTGTACAATACCTCAATTCTAAATGTTGTAACTATGACAGGTTGCCAAGTATAATAGAAAGTGAATATTGGAATTTGGATATACTGCCATGTACATGCATTTATTATTATTATTATTTTTTAAATGCTGAAACTACAAAGCAAGGACCTCGGTTTACAGAGAGCGAATAGCCAAAAGAAATAAGGCTCTATGGGGAGGACGCCAACAGGAGGGAGAGACTTTAACAGGGAATTTCAAAGAGGAGTCTATCAACAAGCAATTTTTACGCATATGCAATAACATCTAATCTACCGTGTGATGGAAGAAGAAGCAAAGGAAGGAAATAAATTACTAACACATTGTTTGCCACGATTACTACATTTAATAACTATGCGTTCACAACACATCCAATCAAGAAGAAACCAAAACACATACGGCTTCATGATCAAGACGAAGTGCAGAGGGGATATTACATATTAAGGTTAACATTAGAACTCAACAAGGGTTAGGAACAAATAGAGTTTGGGTTAGGATTTGGGTTCAATTAGAGCTAGAGTTTAATTAGGGTTATGGTTCAATTAGGGTTAGGGTTATGGTGAGGGTTAGGGTTTAATTAGGGTTAAGGTTTGATTAGGGTTAGTGTTCACTTAGGGTTATGGTTAGGGTTCAACTATAATTATTTTAATTAGGGTTATGGTTAGGATTAGGGTTCAATTATGATTAGGTTAGGGTTAAATTAGGGTTAGAGTTGGGGTTAAATTAGGGATAGAGTTTAATAAGGATTATGGTTCAATTAGGGTTAGGGTTAAGGTGAGGGTTAAGAAAAAATAGGGTTTGGGTTAGAGTTAAGGTTCAATCAAGGCTAGAGTTTAATTAAGGTTAGGGTTCAATTAGGGATAGGGTTATGATAGGGTTAGGGTTCTTGACTAGAGTTTAATTATGGTTAGGGTTAAGTTAAGTTTTAATTAGGGTTAGGATTAACATTAGGGTTATATGATATAGCTCAGGGTAAAGGTTATGGATAGGATTGGGGTTAGAGCTAGGACTCGACTAGGGTTAGGAGAAAATAGAGTTTGGGTTAGGTTTGGAGTTCAATTAAGGCTAGAGTTTAATAAGGATTATGGTTCAATTAGGGTTAGGGTTAAGGTGAGGGTTATGATTCAATTGGAGTTAGGGTTATTAAAGTGAGGGTTAGGAACAAATAGGGTTTGGATTAGAGTTGGGGTTCAATAAGGGCTAGAGTTTAATTAAGGTTAGGGTTCAATTAGGGATAGGGTTATGATAGGGATATGGTTCTTGATTAGAGTTTAATTATGGTTAGGGTTATGTTAAGTTTCAATTAGGGTTAGGGTTAACATTAGGGTTATACAAGATAGCTTGGGGTAAAATTTATGGTTAGGATTGGGGTTAGGGTTATGAATCAACTAGGGTTAGGAACAAATAGAGTTTGGGTTAGCGTTGGGGTTCAATTAGGGCTAGAGTTTAATTAGGGTTATGGTTCAATTAGCTTGGTTAGGGTTTGGGTGAGGGTTAGGGTGAGGGTTAGGGTGAGGGTTAGGGTTAAGGTGAGGGTTTAGGGTTAGGAATCAACTAGGGTTAGGAACAAATAGAGTTTGGGTTAGCGTTGGGGTTCAATTAAGGCTAGAGTTTAATTAGGGTTATCGTTCAATTAGCTTGGTTAGGGTTAAGGTGAGGGTTAGGGTTCTTGATTAGAGTTTAATTATGGTTAGAGTTATAATTATGGTTAGAGTTAAGCTATGGTTCAATTAGGGTTAGGATTAGCATTAGGGTTACACGATATAGATTGGGGTAAAGGTTATGATTAGAGTTGGGGTTAGGGTTAGGACTCAACTAGGGTTAGGAACATATAGGGTTTTGGTTAGGGTTGGGTTTCAATGAGGGCTAGAGTTTAATTAGGGCTAGAGTTTAATTATGGTTAGGGTTCAATTGGGGTTAGGGTTAGGGATAAATTAGGGTTAAGGTTCAATTAGGATAAGTGTTCATTTAGGGTTATTGTTAGGGTTAAGATTGGGGTTAATAGTAGGGTTAGGGTTTAGATTGGGGTTAACTTTGGGGTTAAGGTTTAACGTTAGGGTTAGGTTTTAGGGTTAGGGTTAGGGTTAAAGTTTAGATTGGGGTGAACGTTAGGGTTAGGGTTTAGATTGGGGTTAGTGTTAGGGTCAGGATTGGGGTTAATGTTAGGGTTAGGGTTTGGGTTTAGGTTCAGATAGATTTAGGGTCATGGTTATGGTTAAGATTCAATTAGGGTCAGGGTTAGAATTCTAGGATAAATCTTGGGGTTACTGTTAGGATTAGGATTAAGGTTAGTTTAAAATTATAGTTCTAGGATAAATATTTGCATCATTGTTAGAGTTATGGTTAAGGTTAGGTTAGGGGTAGGGTTTAATTGGGGTTAGGTTTAGTGTTCACTTAGCATTAGGGTTATGGTTCTACAATAAAGTTTTAGATCAAGTTGAATTAGGGTTAGGGTTAAGGTTAGGTTCTGGTTAGGATTCAATTAGGGTTAGGCTTTAGGTTCTAGGAGAAACCTACTGCTAACACTTACCTTAACACTAAACCCTAACTGTAACTATAACCCTAACCATAAGCCTAAACCCTAACCCTAACCATAATTATAAACCTAAATGCTAAACCCTAATCCTAAATGGTTAACCCTAAATCTAATGCTAACCCTAACCATGATATAAAATTTAACCCTAATGCTAACCCTAATTGTGATATAAATTGTAACCCTAAATTTTAACCCTAATCATAACCCTAATTATATTAATTTATTCAATGTATAACACTAAACCCTAATGCTAACTATAACCCTAATCATAAGTCTAAACACTAACCCTCACCATAATCGTAATCGTAAACCAAATCCTAACCCTAATGCTAATCTTACCCTTAATCCTAACCTTGACCTTAACCCTAACCCAAACCATAGCCTTGACCAAATATAAATCCTTACCCTACCCCTAATTATAATTCCAATCCAAACCTTAATAGTAATTCCAACCCTACCCTTAACACTAACCAAAGCCTTATTCCTAACCTGAAACCTGTTATAATTATAATCCAAACCCTAACCCTAACCATAATTCTACCCCTAACCCTAACATAATTCTCACACTAACTATGACCATAAACCCAACCTTAACACTAAACCCTAACCCTAATGCTAACCCTAACCATGATATAAACCCTAATCCTAAATGCTAACTCTAATCATAACCCTAAATTTATTAATTTATTCAATGTGTTACGCACGCCGCGATTGCTACTAGCAAATATATAACCTATATATAAAATACACCGAGATGTATCTTGAGGCATTTAATTTTTTCATCATTCAACTTTAATAAAAATTAAAGTTGAAAAAATTCAACTCCTCGAGATACATCTCGGCGTATTTTATATATAGGTTATATATTTGCTAGTTATATATCTCTTTTATATAATCTCTTTTTTTCAACAATTTCATGATATTTCAAATAAATCATTTTCTAAAACAAAGATGCCTATAAAAGATTGAATAGGTTTTTAATCAACTTTACAATTCCAGACATATTTTTCTCCAACATAATTTTGTTTTTTGAATCTTAATATATGTTGTGTGTCAAAAGCTAAAAGCTAAATTTAATTCATAAGAGAAAAAGATAATAATTTTACATAGTTTAAAATATAATAGCAGCTCAACAAGAAAATAATGGAGAGTTCATACATGTCTTCTTCACAATCGAAAAGAACATTTTCATATTTGTTTTGATATATTTTCTTGGAGCAAACCTTATTACCTGATGTAACCAATATCAAATTACCAATCAGTATAGTATTTATAGGATCAATCTAATAAATATAAGATTATATGGTGATTAGAAAGCTAAAACGAATTGTATAAGATTAAAAATTTTATTCCCCAACATCAAAGTTATAATTCAAAAGAATATATATTTTTAATAGGAGGCCTCCTTCATTGTTAATGAGAAGGGCAAGGTTTGGGTGCTGAAGGTCCCTAAAAAATCTTAAACTAGCAATTGCACTTTAGGTGTGCAATGGGGTACGCTAAACAATTAGGAAAATAGATAAAGGGAGACATGGATGGATGGATAGAGAGAGGGAGACGTGTAGAGAGAGAGATGGATGGATGGAGAGAGGGAGACATGTCTGGGAACCAAAGTGGGGGAGGTGAGATGAAACGGAGTGAGGGGCGGCGTCGAGGAAGAAGGGGAAGAAGGGGAAAAGATCGAAGTCGAATAGATCATCGAAGATCCGGAGAGAATCGGAGATCGAATCGAGGCTCTCGAGGAAAAATCGAATTTCAAAGAGAGGATCCGGTAAAGGGAAAATCTCGAATTCAAAGTCAAACGTCTCAACAAAAGTCAACAAAACAGGTAAAATCGAACAATGAGTTATCCCATGTCAATGGAGTCAACCAGACTCAGGAGCCAAGCCCCACCCGATCAGTGCGCACCAAGTTGGACACCATCAGCGTGGACGCCGGATGCCTCAGCCATTCGCCTAAGCCGGACCACCCGAGTGTGGGACGCAATCCTAACTTGGACTCATTCGAGGTTGCAAACTCAGTGAGCTCTAAGGCTAGACTCACTCCAAATGAGTTGGGTAAAGCTACAATGATCCACCTCAATGTGTATTGGCACAATGCAGAAATTGGGGACTTTGGTCGTTTCTCGGTGTCATCCTACCACATGTTGGGATTCAAACAAATAGCTTATATAGGGGAGCATACATCCTCAAAGTAGTTGAAACACTACACCCACATTCAAAATCGCCAACAAGCCCTCAAAGCGAAGTTCCATACTGCAGTGAATGCTCCCACTGTAGAGAGTTCCAAAAATTGCAAAGCAAAGCGTCGCGTTGAGGTCAGCCTAGTCTCAAGAAGTGAGGCTTGGGTTGTGGACAGGGTAAGTCGCCGTGTAGCTCGATTGGGAGAATGCGACACACCTCCTTTGAAGATCAACAACATCATCAACAACCAGAATCATCAGCATTCAGAACAGCAAGAGCTCGCCAGGAGTTCAATCAGCAGAGGTCACGTGAAAGGTTCAACAACAGCCAGAAGAGTGTCCGTGTTGATAAGGGTAGCTGTTCCATTGAATCCTATTCAGTGTTTTTATATCAAGTGGCCCCAACGCCATCTTTCATTAAGTAATTGAGCCCAAGCCTTTACATTCAATAAAGAAGCTCAAGCTATTTTACCCTACAATCGGATCAACAGCCGCCCGATTGAGGATTTGTGATTATTGCCCCGGCTCAGTGCAGACCCTTGCGCTCGAGTCGTGATTACCATTCCACTGCGTAAAGAACTCGGTGTTGCATTCAGGCATAGTCTGTATTAGTTGGAAGAGTTGTGTCCGCATCGGGCGATTGGAGTAAGCTAAATGCGGATGTCGTGCGAGGTTGGAAGTGTGCTCAAGCAATGCAAAAAAATCTCAAATCAAGATTCGATCAGGGATCAGATCAGAACATCGATCGTCGCCAGAACAAAACTCGAAAGATCAGCGAAAGGCGCATATCGAAAGAGATCCGGGCGTCGAAATCAGGATCAGAGGAAAGTCAGGAGATCGAAAGATTAAAACTATAGTAATTGTCAATTATTAATTATAATCATTTCATATATGTATTTAATAGTTTTATTAAAAAATATAGTATAATAATAATAAGTATAATTATTTTATTTATAATTTATTTTATACTATATAAAATATATATTATAACATAACATATGTTATTATATATATTGATATTATGATTTTGAATTGCTTAAATATATATAATTATTAATTATTAATAAAATATAACTATAATGTAAATAATATATACACTATTAATAACTATAAATAATATAGTATAATATATTTTCTAAATATATATTATAAATCATCACAATACATAATATATTAATATTTAATTTTAATTTAAATATATTGATTAATAAATATTAATATTTATTTATATTTAATTTTAATTTTAAATAATGTAAAATTCAAAATAAAATAATATATTACAATTTATTATTAAAGTGAGATTAAAATCTAAATGTGCTCATCATTAAAATCTTCGTCGTAATTTTCATTTTAATAAACATACTCTAAAACGCTCATTGAAACCTTATTTTGTGGCTACAGCTCGCCAAATTGAAGAAGTGAAAGAGCAATACCAGCGAGGAAGAGTTCGGAGTAGCGAAAACCAATAGCGGCAAAAAACGGAGATAAACAGCCGAAAAAATGGCGAAAAATGATGAACGGCTGAGATTTGTTTAATCACAGCAGATAAAGAGAACGGTAGGGGCGGGGAAAGCAGCAAAAAAAAATATAGATGCGTGAAAATTAATGTTTTTCCGGGAGAGATATCAGCTCCGCTATTTTACCGACAAAGCAAAAAGTAACCGTCAAAATCATCAGGGATTTTCACGGGTAACGTAAAAACTCACAGTCAAAATCAATTCAATCGTCTCGAAAGTGACAGAGCTGATTGAACAAATTAGCTTGGTCTACCTAAACTCATCTCACACCATATCCCATAACTAATTCAAACTTGCTTTCACATATAACGTCTCATAACCAAATCAGAACTAAAACTCAACAAAAGTATAAACCTTATCGTTCTGTTACCATCATGTTGAATGTGGTGTCTTGTACAGCTTGGAAAGCGAACCTCCTACACTTCCTGAGCAATGAAAGTGCACAGAATGGGAACATATTCCTCCACCAGGCCTGCAACAAAAAGGATTAACAGTAATAGGGCAAAAAGAAATAGTGAAGGTACGAGCTACACCCAACAGCTCGCCAACAGACAGATTACTCCTCCTGCTCCCATCTTTGCCATTTGCAACCATGCTTGATCTCTGTTTTTGCCTCGAAACAGTGTGTTGAGATTCGAAAACCATAGTACGTATTAAATCATGAGAACAACTTGAGCGTCTTATCCCCTAATTTTTACAGAGGTGCTCATAAATCAGCAACCAACCTGCATTTCTTATCGCCTGTAGCATATGACGTACCAACTTGCAGGAGAGTAAATGTAAATGTTATCTTGTCATTTTCATCAGTGACAATGCGCTTGAAAAAAGATTTGAAGAATCGGTGGCTATGATGCGTGCGAAACTTTCATTGCAAGGACGGTAGAATTAATTGGCGGTTATTCACGGGCAACTTGCAGGAGAGTAAATGTTATCTTGTCACTTTCATCAGCTGACAGTGACAACGCGCTTGAAAAAAGATTTGAAGAATCGGTGGCTATGATGCGTGCGAAACCTGCAGGAGAGTAAATGTAAATGTTATCGCCTGTAGCATATGACGTACCAACTTGCAGGAGAGTAAATGTAAATGTTATCTTGTCACTTTCATCTGCTAATAGTGACAATGCGCTTGAAAAAAGATTTGAAGAATCGCTGGCTATGAGGCGTGCGAAACTTTCATCGCAAGGACGGTAGAATTCATTGGCGGGCATTCACGGGCAAGTAGAACTAACGGTCAAAATCAATTCTTGCAGGTACTTACCTTAATGCATTCTTCCCTCTGTCTTCCATCAAGATCTCCATTTTCTTCTTCTGCTCTTCTCTCAGAGCCATTCTTGCAGTTCTTTCATCCAAACCCTAATTTTACTGCAACCCCTAAGCAAGCATATAGAAATTAAGGCTAAAGGATCTCTGCGAGAAGAAACCCATAGGGAGAATACCCATTTACTTGAGGAGGTCTATACATCAGGAAATACACATGGAAAATAAAGGAGTAAATGGTCTTTTTGTCGAGAAGTCTCCACATCAAGAAATACACATGGAAAATAAAGGAGTAAATGGTCTTTTGGTCGAGAAGTCTCCATGTGTATTTCGTGATGTGGAGACTTTTCGACAAAATACATCAGGAAATACACATGGAAAATAAAGGAGTAAATGGTCTTTTTGTCGAGAAGTCTCCACATCAAGAAATACACATGGAAATATACATGGAAAATAAAAGAGTAAATGGTCTTTTGGTCGAGAAGTCTCCACATCAAGAAATTCATGTGGGAAATGGAAGAGAAACTGGCCATGCTGTTGATGGTTCTGCATTTCCACGGACTGACTTCAGGGGTTTGGAGTCGATAAAGGGGATTGAGAGCTCGATAAAGGGGATTGAGACAAGACTTGAAGCAGCCATTCATAACTCGGTTGGCTGTGTTGTTACTGCTGCTGGTTCATCGAAGTTTAAATCTTTTGAAGAGTTTTGTAGCAATTGAGAAAGGCAATGATGTGTTGTCGGATTCAAAAACATTGAAAGATTTGATGCATGGTGTGGATTCTAAGGGGGGTAGTTTCCTTCTCTCAGAATTTACGCCATGCATCAAATCTTTCAATGTTCTTGATACATTCGACAGCGCATCATTTGCCGTTTCTCAGTTCGCCACAAAACTCTTCCAAGGATTTAAAAAGCAAAGCAGCCTGGCATGGCATTTTAACTTACATGAGCCATGCAAGAACGAAGAAGAGAAAACAGCTGGAGTTTTATTTCAACACATGAATAGGGTCACAAACATAAAAAGCTGCAAGAAGAGAATATCAGGTGCAACCGTTTTCTTTTTTCTTGCCAGCCGTTTGCTTTTTCAAATGGCAGTCGTATGCTTTTTTCTTGCAAGCCGTTTGATTTTTTCAAATGGCAGCCGTTTGTTTTTATCTGCTGCTAGCCGTTTGCTTTATTCTCATGCTAGCCGTTTGCTTTTTTCTCCAGATAATGCGTTTCAAAGAATTTCCTCCTCTGTCTTTCCCGATTTATACACATTTGCACAACATTCTTATAGTGAGCTTTGATGCAGTAGATGAGGAAGAGAAGTACAGGGTTGGTATGAGTTCAATCCTCTTTTTAGATCATCGATTTATATTTGGCAAATCTTTATTATATGAGAATACAAAAGCTGGCAAGCTGTTTTCTAAGATTGGATAAAGTATTAAGCTTGGTAATGTACTTAGAAGGTGTGAATAAAGAATATTGTCTCCAGGTCGGATATATTCAATTCATTTTTTAACAAATCATGCTACTTGAATTTCCTTCTACAGACCACAAAATCATTTTTTGCCAAGAGAATTATCTATTCTGGTCTGTTATTTGCTTGAATTGTCTTTTGTATGTTTATTTGAAATTTATTTTTATTCTGTAATTCATTGAAGCTCATGGAACATTTTCGGTGTTTTTGAGGCTTTAACTAACTATTCCCTTTCCTTGGAATTGAAATAAATTACTTCCAAAATTCAACTTATTCAAATTATTTTAGTATCATTATTTTATCAAATATTTTCTTTCATAAACAAGGGTTTAAAAGTATTTGGTAGATTAGAGGCATTTCCAAGTTATTGCTTCAAATCAGAGCTCTGCCCCCCTTTGAAATCAGTTTCATCTTGTAATCTACTGTCTTAAATAATGGGCATTCTAGGAAGCCTAAATGGCTTGTTCATTACATTTCTTTTGTTTCTAAAAGGTTTTTCATTATAAACCTGAAAGTGATTATGTGTTTCCATGTCTTGTTTACTTCAAAATTTGTTGTTGCACTACTGTACCAAGTAAACTATTTGGATTACCTATGATGTTGAAAATCTGTATTTGCCTCTGTAGTTTAAGGATAATTGTATCTGCACCGCTGTATTTACTCTATTAATGCTCTAGCACGAAGAGTTGTCATAGGTGTAAAGGAACAGGCTATTTGGCATTTCAAATTTGTCAATATGGTTAACTTGCTTGTGCTTCAGTCTGTTTGACTCTGTATTTTAAGGCTGTATATACTCCGTTAATGCCTCAGCAAGAAGAATTTGTGATTGGTGTAAAGAAACAGCGTATTTGGCACCCATTCGTTGCCTCTATCAGAAATTTATGTCTTCTTACAACTTTCAAAGCCTTCATATGTGTTCACTTCAATCTTGTTTTGTGGTTTCAAACAGTTCACTACTTGAAATGAGTCAATAGTTTGCTATAGTTTGTTCTCAGCTTCATTTTCATGTCAAATCATTCTTTCAAGTACAATAATTTCTAGTAGTTTATGATTGATTTTTTTGTTTTGTCTGCTAATCAATTTTTAATGAGAATAATTATTTGATATAAATCTAATTTTCATATTTAATACTATTTTCTATTTTCAGGTTTATTAGTCTGGAGAATATTACTGTTAGTATGGAGATATGGTTTTATTTTCTTATAAAATATTACTATTGGTTAACAGAGGTTTATTTTTCTCTCAATGTGGGTTTATTTTTCTCTCAATGTGGGGATATTCTTGAAATTTTGCGTACAGCAATCAAAGCATCCTCATTGTTCTTAGATTGTGATTTTGTGTGGAGGGATTACTGTTTCTTTTTCAGTCACATCTTGATTCAGGTTGGTCTCCTCATTTAAATATTGGGCTTCATTTAAATATGAGATCATTCTGTAGTAGATGTCACTTGTTTGGTTGTAATGTGTCTTCATTTTCTTTAATAGATGATTAATTTTTTTATAATCTAAAATTATAAACAAATTAATCATCTATTTTGATTAATCATCTTTTTTTTATGATTAATTTTTTTAGTAAATGTCTTCATTTTCTTTAATATGAGATCATTCTGTAGTAGATGCCACTTGTTTGGTTGTCATGTGTCTTCATTTTCTTTAATAGATGATTAATTTTTTATGATCTAAAATTATTTGTAGAGTATAACTTTGTAGTGTAGTGTATTTGTTATAGTAATTCATTTTCCTTCTTATTAGCCAAATTAACATATTACTCACTAGTTGTATTTTATATTTGTAGGAAAATAAATGTACAGAGAATATATATGTGAGCAGTCATTCAAATGAGAAAAATATATGTGGATATTGATAGTGGTGAAGTCACTTGAAGCTTTTTTTGAAAATTTGAATAAATTTTTGAAGTCATGTTGATTTTTAGAGATGTAATATGTAAAGGATATTTTTAGTTTCAATAAAAAAAGTATGTTTTTGTGAAGGGGTCAAATTGCCCCTTCCAAAGGCTCGAGGGAATGGCCATTGGCCATGGTCATTCCTAAAAGGCTAGTGTCTTTAGTGTCTTATTAGAATCACAATATTCACAACATATAATTAACACTCCAATATGCACAATAATATATAATTAAAATGTGACAAGAAGATCAAATAATACTTTTAATATTAAAAATATCAAGCTAATAAAATTATGACGATTAATTTTTCATTTTAATATTTTGATTCATAGCTACATTGAACTATACTTATAATTCTTATTTCATTACTCATAAGTTAGATAAGATAAACTTATGTTTTCCACTTACTATTTTTGTGAAGTGAAATTTGACACTTTTAATCCACTTATTGTTTAACAAAAGTGTGTCTTGCTATATATTTAGTGATTTTTGATCTTTTGATCCACCTATTATAATTTTTTAATATTATTGTGACCTTTTAATTTTGATTCAATTATGGATTGAAGTTTGGAATTTTTAATCTACTTGTTGTTTGTGTGAAGTGTTTTTCTTTCATCTTTGAAAGCTAATATTTTTTTGTTGTGAAGTATGTTTTGGTCTTTGGTTAACTACCTCTTGTATGAATTGTAAGTTTGTGTTAATTTGTGTATTCTAATTGTTTTTGTGAAGTATGTTTTCAGTTTGATATTCACGAAGTTTCAATGAACGGAGTTTTAAACCTTTACTTCACTAATTGCAATGAAGTGAATTTTATACTTTTAGTCAATACACTTGATGTTTGAACTTTGTATTTTGGCATTCACAAACTTAGTATGAAAAGAGTAAAATTTTCTATTCACTCCACTTATGTTTGATTGTATGAAGCATATTTTTGCTATGCATACACTTAGTGTTTGTGTGGTATGTTTTAAGCTTTTGTGAGAAGTATAATTTTTTAATCTCTAATTCAATTCACTTAATTGTTTTAATTGATATTTACAGACTTTGCATGAGCAAAGTTTTGAATTTTTTGAATTTGCAAAGTTTTGAATTTTTTTGAATTTTGTTAGTTATGTTATTTTATGAACTAGGCATTTGTGAATTGTGTTTTTAAACTTCAATGGTACATTCATATAACTTTTTATCTAGTTATTATTTATGTTAAGTGTGTGTGTAAAATTTGGTATTTACAAATTTTATTTAAATTGTGCTTTAAAATTTTGTACTGAATGTGTGTGAACTTTGGTATTCACAAATTTTGTATAAAGTGCGTGTGTGCAAATTTTGGCATTTACTTTGTATGCACTTATTATTTTTGTGAAGTATGTGTTTGAACTTTGACATTCACTGTATTGTTTGTATTAAATGAGTGTGTTCAACTTTGACATTCATTTTAGTGTTGAACTAAATTTGACACTCACATAGTGTGAGAGAATATTAACTAATTTTATAATTCATTTTGTGTGAAGATTCTGTGAACATTATTGCCAAGTGTGTTTGAACATTATTGTAATTTGTGTGTCAGTTATGTGTTTATTGTGTTTGCACTTTAGCATTTATTTCATGTATTTGAGGTGTGGCAATCAACATTATGTAAAGTGCTTGAAAATTGGCATTTACTTTGTGTGCACTTATTGGTTTTTTGAAGTGTATGTTTGAACTTTAGTGTTTACATATATGTGAAGTGTGTTTAAACCAACTTTGACATTCACTTGGATTTTATGAACTTATTATTTGCATCTTTGATTTTTGAATTAACTATAGAATTCAATTTGCATGAAATTTGTTTAAATTTTACCATTTATTTAGATTTGATACTCTTATTATTAGTGTGTGTGTATGTTATATTTGAACTTTCACATTCATTCTACATGAAAAGTGTAAGATTTAAAATTCAATTTGTGTGTTTGTTTGAACTTGAGGATCTTTAATCTTTAGTTTTTATTATGTGTATAAAAATATATGTTTAAACTAACTTTGGGATTCATTTAGATTTGATCCACTTATTATTTGTGTGTATATGTTTGAAGTTTAGTGATTTTTTAAACAAGTTTTGACTTTCACTTTGTATAAAGTGCATTTGAATTTTATCATTTACTTAAATATAATACTCTCATTGTGTGTGTGTGTGCGTGCATGTGTGTGTGCTTCAACCTTCACAATCAGTCTACATGAAGAGTATGTAAGATTTGAGATTCATTTTATGTGTTTATTTAAACTTTGACACATTTTATCTTTACTATTTATTTTGTATGTGTATACACTATATTCTTGAGTACTTTGTGTATTAATTTCCTTTAAAATTTGATACTCTTATTATTTGTGTGTGTGTGTTATATTTGAACTTTCACATTCATTCTACATGAAAAGTGTAAGATTTAAAATTCAATTTGTGTGTTTGTTTGAATGTTTGAAGTTTAGTGATTGTTTAAACTAGCTTTGACATTCACTTTGTATAAAGTACATTTGAATTTTATCATTTACTTAAATATAATACTCTCATTGTGTGTGTGTGTGTGTGTTATGTTTCAACTTTTAGATTCACATTGTGTGAAGAGTCTATAAGCTTTAACATTCATCTTGTTTGTTTCTTTGAATTTTGGAATATTTTATATTTTAGCATTTACTTTGTATATTTGTAAGGTGAGTGTTTGAACTATGATATTTTGCATTCACTTGGATTTGATCAAGTTATTATTTGTGTGTACTATAAGCTTTAACATTCATTTTGTTTGTTTCTTTGAACTTTGGCATCTTTTATATTTCAGCATCTACTTTGTATATGTGTAAAGTTAGTGTTTGAACTATGATATTTTGCATCCACTTGGATTTGATCTGGTTATTATTTGTGCATGTGTTTGTTTAAACACACTTTGTGTATTTCTTAACTAATTTTATCATTCACTTCGATTTGGTCCTCTTATTATTCTTTTGGTGTGTGTATGTATGTTTCAAATTTCACATTCACTTTCTGTGAAGAGTGTATAAGTTTTGACATTCACTTTATGTGTTTGTTTGGTATTTTTGATCTTTAGCATTAAATTTGTATGTGTAAATAATGTCCTCTAGAACTAAATTTATGTGAAATGTGCTTGAAATTTAAGAGTGTTTTAATTTTATCACTCACTTTATGTGTGTGAAAGCTAACTTTGTGTGGAAGTGCATTTAAACTTTATAAGCATGTCAATTTTCCCTTTACACAAGTGTTTGAATTTTGGCATGCTTGAACTTTTAAGAATTTACATCATGTGTATTGTTAAATTAACTTTATGTTAAATGTGCTTCAAATTTGGCATGTTTGAACTTTAGAAGTGTGTCAAAATCCCCTCTACATGTGTGTTTTAACTTTGGCATGCTTGAAATTTTAAGAATTTATGTCATGTGGTTGAATTAAACTTTTGTTAATTTTGTTATAAATTTAGTAATTTTGAGCATTAGAATTCAAATTGTGTGTTCATGATGTATGTTTGAATTGACTTTAGTATTTACTTTTGTTTGTAAGACATGTTTTTTAACTAACATTATGAATCATATTTTATGTTCACCTATGTTTGAACAAACTTTGTAATTCACAGTTTGTGTATGTCTAAACTAATTTTGGAATTCCTAAACTCATAAGAATTTATATCATGTGTATTATTGAATTAACTTTGTGTTATGTATTCTTTGAATTTAGCATGTTAAACAACTTTAAATGAGCATGTCAATATTCCCTTTACATGTGTGTTTAAACATTAACATGCTTGAACTTTGATATTCACTTTTTGTGTATGTATCTATAAAACTATAGAAATCTTGAACTTTTAAGATTTTATTTTTTGTGTATTTTTTTAATTACTTCATGTAAAGTGTGTTGGAATTATGTGCCTCAATCTCATAGGCTGAAATCTTTGAAAGAGCCAAGTTGGTCTGACATCCTTATTGTTTGGTTGACTAATAGTTGTGCAACCTTATGAAATGGTAAGGTTGCTAAGACCTTGTCACTGTCACGTCGACTGGAGATATTGCTGTGACATGTTGATAGCTATGAAAGTTTCTATCTCAATGCCCGAGTTGATCTCTTGCCGATGAGCTAGTGTCAAGTGGTTGTCGGGGAGACTCATGGTGACTAATGTTATCAGGGAGGCTCTTGTTCAAAAGGTTTGCTTCGGTCAGAAGTCTTAATGATATAGTATGTCTCGTTGACAACTTCACACTCGAAGTCATCGAGGTAACATGAGGGTTTGATAAGAACTCTTGGCGACAGATGTTTGTCTCGTCGATGCTTTGGCTGTTGATGGAATGACTCCTAGCGAAAGGTGGTCTCAGGGTAATATGAAGGTTTCGGTATGATCTCTTGGCAAATAGCGATAGTCTCGCCGATGGGAATGCTAATGTCTATGCGACCTTTGAACATCGGTACGACCTCTCACCGAATAGCGCTACGTGTGGTGGTCATTGGTATGACGTCTGAGCGATATGGTTTCTTGTCGACTATTTTTGAACTCGATGTAACCTCTTGGCGATATCGACGATTGGGATTTTGTGGCATCGGGGAGACACGGTTAGTGTCTCATCGACATGCGACACAAGTTGAACGTTGTTGACCGATTGGAAGACTATCCTATGTGGTGTCTTTGACCAATCAAAGAAGCTGAATGGGAACTGTTGGCAATTAGATTGTTGTGGCCGTTCTCGTGAGGAAGAACCACAGACAAGGACAACATGGATGTACTTTGAGATTGAAGATGTTGTTTGATTCGATGAATGGTTAGATGATCAATGAGATGAATAGTTCGGTGAACAGTTGAGTAATCAGAGTGAATTCAATTTAGAGAGCATTGTAACTAAAATGTTTCCTGTACAAGATTGATCAAGGATTATGTTGTTGAAAATTTGACATCAAAAAGATTAGTCTAATCTCTATATGTAATCTCTAGTATTGTAATACAAAGAGGATTTTCTTGGTGTGGTGGATTTCTTCTCCTGTAAGGGTTTTTCCACGTAAATTTGGTGTTCATTTGTGTATGTTAATTTCTCTGGTTTTGTTATTGTTTAATTAGATTGCAATTAAAAATTTACAGTCATCTCTGCATTCTTTCCTGAGGTTTTGACTTTAGGAGAGTTTTTTTCGCACCTTAGCTTTTCTTACAAAGTGATCTTTAAAATTTTCATGTTTAAACTTTATAATGTGTCATTACCTTTACATGTGTGTTTGAACTTTGGCATGATTGATTTGTTAAGCATTTAAATCATGTGAGTAGTTGCATAAATTTTTTGGTAAGTGTCCTTCAAATTTAAAATATTTGAACTTTAGCTTTCACTGTGTGCATGATGTGTTTGAACCAAAATTTTCATTCTTTTAATTTGCATGAAGTATGTTTTTGAACTAGCATTTGAAATCACTTTCACATAAAATGACGCATGCACCATCTTGCACAAAACCTCAATAATCGAACAATTTCCGCCGTGCAAGGCTAAAACCCACATAACAACTAGGGTGTACCCACTGACACAAAGCACCATAATCGCAAAACCAAGAACACATGTGAGGCTTAAACCTTATCACACAAAGACATCATAAAGAAAAACAATGGTGCAAGGAAACAACCCACATGAGCTCAAAACATGATTTAGTATCAAAGAATTCATAAAGAATCAACATGAAATCCACATGTAACAAATTTTTCCTTGGCCTCTGGAAGTCTAACAAATTATTAACACACAGGTTCCCCATTGAAGTGGCAACAATAACAAGATTTCAAAGAACTATTTTCCATCCGCTATTTATGAGTCAACAAGTATAAAATAGCGAGTGGAAATATCACAACAAAATCCTCATACTCAATCAAAAACTAACATAACCAATTCAATTACAAAATCACCCACAAAATCAAAAATCTTCTCAATGACCATTTGGCACAAACAGGCTCACTCCCATAAAATAATAACTCAAAATCATTGCAATACCAAAATCTACCACAATAACCAATGACAAATCAACCAACAATACATCATGATTGTACATCAATAAGCACTAAAATGTCAACTATGAACTCAACCTAAAGATTGCAAAGGAATCGACATACAATAAATTACTCACTTGATCAAATTAAAGATTGTGCAACAATATTTCAAGGTGACTTTGTTATAATTGAAGCAATCTGTAACGCCCGTCGTGCAAACCCCAGAGAACACACACAATGCAAATAATTTTATTTTTTTTAAATAATTAAATTAAACATGTAATAACATTTAACCATAATCACATAGCATATTACATAACATTAACACACTTAGTTCTCTGGGGCACGCGAGGTTACATCACAACAACTAAACGGAAATAAAGATAAAGATTACAACATAACCATTTATATTATAATAACCATGAATAAGGACACATCCAATAACCATGATGCGAGAATAATAAACATCACATAATACAACCATAATAAATCTCTTAATAAAGATACAAATGATCCTAACTATTACATCATCGTTATAATATTACATTACAAGCTTTTGATATAAGAATTACAACAAATTTCCCAAACATGTGGGATGATACAAATACAATGAACTCTGGACTACAAAGAAACACTGGTACAACTCCAATTGCAAAAATGTTGAGAAGATAGGAATGCTGATGGGGAACCCAACGGGTGCGGAGCACGTTCCACCCAACCATGTGAATTATAAATAACTCACCCCCCGTGCTCAGAGGTGACAAGGAAGAGAACCCGACCATGAATGCCAAACCGACTCATGAACAACATAGTAAAAATACAAACACAAAGTTTACAATGACATGATCAACAATGTTCACGAATCAACATAATAAGATAAAGCTATGAAACTCATCACAAATTAAACAAGCATAAATAATCATATAAGACACCAAAGAACATTCATAAATCAACTTCAAAAGAATCTGAAACAACATATAGGTTGCAATTACCAAAACAACTGATACGACATCCAAAATACATTTCCAGATAAATCTGAAACAATAAATAGAACACAAATCCAGAGGCAACAAGAAACAAGGCACAAGGGTGTCTAGTGGAGAGTGTCATCGCATAGCTCTCATGGGATCTCCTGGCCCTTCCTCCAATTGAGGTGCCGGCACCCATATATGGATCTCCTGGCCCTTCCTCCTACTTGAGGCGCCGGCACCATAGGGTAGCTCATGCGAGCCGATAACCTCTCATGGGGACAAGGTTACGACTTTGCCGACCACGACCTTCTCAGTCTATCATTAGTCTATGATAGCCCTAATGCATAGACGAGGTATCCAATGTTTATTATCCTGTGTGTTTTACTACCCATCCCCCTAAGTTCTATTTTTAGGTTATCACTTGTTTAACTACTCTTGCGTGGGTTCTCCTGTGCTCTTCCTCCTTTCGAGGCGTCGGCCCCTACGAAGAGCCACTCTCCCTAAGACTCCTGACATAAATCAAATCCAGGCAAGGGTTGTACTCAACAGATAATGCACATAACTCAAAACCAATCCACGCGAGGCATAACTCATCTCGCGATAATTCATAACAAAATTCAACAACCCGTACAACCCTTCCATCATAAAACCAATAAGTTTCAACTCCAAAAGTGTAATCAAGACGAAGAGAACATTAAAATTAAACAAGCCTCTCGAACAAGGGTTCACATATTACAACCAGGTTCCCATCTCGAAGACAAGCCAAAAATAACAAATAACAAAAGAACCAATTTCCTAGGGTTTCAGGTTCAAAACATCATAGTCAATATTTCATTTATCATACAACATAACACTAGAATTTTTTTTGAAATAATAAATATTCAAGGATAAAAATCATTTCAAAGAATAATTAACTCATCCTTATCTTTTATCTTTCGAGCATCAAGAAATCATTTAAAACAATTAAGGAAAATGGAGAAATATATTTAATAAATCACAAACAAACTACTTTTATTTAACATCATAACATATACACAAATATTACTAAGAGAGCTCCCTCCAATCCGCCATATCCAACATGTAAATATTGACCCATAAACACATTATTATTGCACCAGAAGTTTCACTCTAATCTAACCCTACTCTTAACATTATTAAGATGTGAGACACCTTTAGTTCATTTAATTAATCGAGATAATAAATCAAATTCATAGAATATTTTGAAATTTCATATTTAATCAATTTTTTATTTATTTTTAATAATAATTTTTTAAAAAAATTAAAAATAAAAAATAAAAAAAATTCTTGACCCCTAATATATTTTAATTAATTTCATCTCAATCCAAATATAATTTCTACTATAGAAGTTTAAAAGTAATTAAATACAAGAAAAAGTGAATTTTTCTTAAGTAAAAGAGACTCCTTTAAGTGCATCTATATCTATTCTATAAAGATCCTATTAAGGGACAAATAATTAGTGAAAAGTTTTAAGTTAAAAAGGAATCTACCCAATTTTCATTCTAAAAAAAGGAAACTTATATCCTTACGTAAACTTAATGGAATATTACTTTATTCCCTAGTTTCAAGGCTTTAAAGGAAGCTGTGCCACTTAATAGCAAAAAGAGTGTCGTACAAAATGTGGAAGATAATTTTATTAATTTATCTTCTTTGAAAGAATGCATTCAATTCAAAAGGAAACTCAAGGTATAAACAATGCGTCTACTAAAGAGGACATTCGTGATTCTAATCTTTATTCGATCGGTTTCAGAGTTCCACAAAAGCATATAATCTAAAAGTTCAAAATACCATCGTATATATAGGACACGCCAAGGCTACATTATGATAACGGATTCTTAGCCTAAGCTAGTATTTTACTGTGCCAAGGAAGAGAAGGAAAAGCGTTGCAATGCTGCAACAGGGAGCAAGCCAACGTAGGGACAAAGAAAGGCTTCGACGCCATAACCATTAACTTCATGCGCAGATCTAAGTATATATCTATATGAAAACTAACATATGAAATAACCAAATGACAACAGCGATCATCGACGAACTAAATGGTTATACAGATGCCATAACCGATTTGAGTAAGAAAAGATAGTTAAGATATAAAATTAAGATGACAAAATTGATGCAAGAGTTGATGATAGCATAACACTAGAAGAGCCGACGCTGATGCATACTATACGATGCACCATACTGATGGAAATCTTAAGTGACAAGAAGTGAAATTAACACTTTTTATTAGCAATCACAACTAAGGCGAATTGAACTATAGAAGGTTATGGAAAATGCATCCAAACAACAACTTGAGAGTTGGCAATTCATGCAGATAACCGAACCTACCATTGGATGGCCATTGAGGAGAAGGTAACTACCAAAAATACCATCAATGCTGGAGGTACGCAGATCTATATGGCTTAAGGGAAGAATATTGGTGACACTAAATAAAACACTTAGAAAAGAACAAAGGATTACAATAAAATTATGCGCGCCGGCCAACATGCATGCAAAATACGTAAGTATAACAAGGTAAGGTTATAATTCAACTAATTTCAGATCCCCTCCCAAGAACATGCTTAAATATTTACAACCATCCCTCTCAAAGAGTTTCAACCCTGAATACTTACTAAGATGAAATCGTTCCAAACCGTTAAAATGTAAGCATTGACTAAAGGATACGCTCCTTAATAGTTAGCTATAACAACATGCAAACCAGTAATAATAAAAGTGAATCAATACATAATCTCAATAAGCTAGCCTTAACTATCCAAACAGGGTGTTTAATAGCTAGATTATTGGAGATCGTGAGATCGGTTGATTGGGATGATAGAGAACATCGAAAACTAAGGACACCCTACCAAATTTATATACTACATATAAATCACAAACACGCAACATCAAGCAACAAGTATTCGTTTTCTACCAATAAGAGCAATAGAATCCATTTGCCTGAAAGAGAAGTAGCACAAGGAACAAAGTCACACTAACCTGGAACCTAAAGCTTTACAAAATTGGAGATTTGATGCCAAGATCAACCGTTCGTGCTCAACAATCCGTTTCTTCCAAACGATCTATATTTTTCCTTTCCTACGATTCCTAAAATGCAACCCCCTTCTCCTGAACAAGTTCCTTCGCAACTATCACCCACTTTTCTCATACACCACGGATTTCAGAGGTAACCCAAATGAGAGTCGTGAGCCAAATCCTGTCCAAAATTGCAGAGATTATCCATAATGTTCAATAAACAATCTGAGAAGATAGACCTCCATTGCAGGATACGCGCATTAGCATTTGCGGGGAAGCTCTCCCCAAAATTTTCTTTGCCCCCCCTCGTTTTTGAAGTCCAGGTTAATAAAAAAATATATATATAAAAGAAAGGAAAGTTTCCTGTTTTAACTCCATTTCAAGCTGTGCATCCACACGCTTTAGCTTTTCCTTTTTTTTTTTTTGATTTGTTCTATTCCGAGTAAAATCTTAACTTCTATTTTTTCCAACTTTAACTTTAGTTTTAAATCTTATCTTCAAGATTTATTTGAAATCAGATTATTCTCTCTTTTAATTGCTTTACTTGCCTTTTTGAGAAAATCTTATCCCTTAATTTAATTTAATTTATTTGCAAATTACTCCACCCATAAAATATTAATTTCACCTTAATAACAATAATACAAAAAAAAAATACAATATCACTCTAAAATTAATATATTTAATTCATTATTTTGACTTTCTATATTCTTGTAGGAAAATTTTAATTAACGAATTAAATAAAACCATTATGTTTATCAAGCAATTCAATCACACCGCAAACAACAAAGCACAAATAAATGCCTATATCAATATCTAGAAAAGCCACAATGGAGGGGCACTACACAATCATTTCAAGGATTTTTAGTTCGTCCCTTATGAGGTTGAGTTTCGATCAACACAATTAAACCCTTTTTTATAGTATCCATATCCATAGGATCTTGTTCAATAGTATCCATGTTGTCATCATCTGTGTCAACATTCATCACATCATTCTTCTTAGTTTCACTAGATTTGACAAATGAAATATCATGGTTTGGCATAGGGTTGGTAAATATTTGCAATCTTTGGTTAGGAGGATCAATGGATTTATTTCCTTGATCATTAACACTTCCAATTGAAAGATGACTGGAATCAATGAGGTCTTGCACAAGATGTTTAAGACACTTACGATGTTTAGTATCATGTCTATTTTATCAATGATAATGAGAATAGGAATTTTTTCTAAAGTTTGGAGGGAAAGGTTTATTAGGATTGAGAGTTTATTAGGATTTATAATAAGAATTAAAGTGTTATAAATGTAGGGTCACCAAAATGAAACAAATAAAATAGGGTTTCTCTATCTTTTAGGAGATAAAGCACAAGGGACTTGGGGTTCCTATTACACTTAGTTTCACTCAAGGAAACCCTAGAGATCTCAATCCAATGATAGAATGAGAGAAAGAGATCTGCAAAAGCGTTTCCTAGGGTATGATCAAAGATTAAGGGGGTTCACCACCAAGCTTAGGCTTGGAAAGACAAGTAACATGCAAACCCTAATGACTAAACCTAATGATGTGTAAAGCTTGAATAGATGACCTAGAAATGAATGCAAAACAAAACAATAAACTAAGAAAACATAGAGGTGCACTTGGAGACCTATAGAAGCTTCGATGAAGGTCTAAAATGGTGAAAATACTAAATTTAATGCACACTGGGACTCCTATACCAAGCTAGGTGATTTAGTCCTAGAATAGGGTTTCTGGGCAAGAATAAAAATCTAGCAATGATAAGTATGGAACTCTTGAAACGTGGAAAAAGCCCTGTATTGGGACTCATACGCCAGAAGTGGCGTATCATTCTTGTTTAAATTTTTTGGGGGATCAAAGTCTAAATTTTCTCTTCTATCTCTGCTCTTCCTTCCAATCTTGACTATCGGATCCGAAATGCTAAATTCTACTCTGTAGGTGTCCTTTAGTGATCTTGTAAACAAGGTGACAACTTTGACAAGTTTGCAACCTTGCCAACTTCTTCCAATATTTCTCTTAAATGTTTCTTCAACCTAGATATTCAAATCACACTAAAGGGAGGTAAAGATGTTGTTTTGATAGTGGAAAAGAGTTGCCTTGGTCAAACCCCATTTTGGTAATCAAACCTTGAAATGAAATGAAATAGAAAGGATGAATGATGAATGAACAAATATGTGATGTTGCAACTCACCAAACCCTTGAATAGGATGTTGCAAACATGTATGAGATGGCTCCAATGGATGTAGATCTTGACTCTTGCTTGAATGTTGTAGATCTTGAATTGAATGCTTGTTTGAATCATAAAACCCTAAATCACAAATGTTAGCTCAAAAATAAACATGATGCATGATGACTTTGACATGATGCTTGATACTTGAATAGTTCTCCAAAATGCTTAATAATCACTCTTGAATTCTCTTGAATGCTTTTGTAAGTGATAGAATGCTTGAATGCTTGAATTTCTAGATGGCTAGTAAACTTGCTAGGAGAAAATATGTGAAATAACCTTGCATTTATACTTGTTTATGCCAAATTTTCTGAAATTACAACACTACAAGCCAACATTAGATCTAGGAGAATAAAATTCTGCCAAGAATTTGAATTTAATTTATGTCTAAGTTAAGCGAGACTCATATGTTAGTTGGGGTGTACGAGTCCTATTAGGCTAAGCTTGGCACACATTTTTCAAGAAAGGCTTAGATTCATGTGAAATTCAGATTGAGGCCCTGAAACTTCGGTGGGACCCATATGACCAAGGTGACGTATGAGTTCCAGATCACTAAATCTCGGCCATACAATTCAAAAATACATGAATTATGATTGGATGTTGGTAAATGTTAGGATTAATCTTGGAAAGATGCATTAAATAAGGCTTGTGGATGCAAAATAAGGCCAAATAAGGCATAAAGAATCCCAATTAGTTAATGAAGCCCTAGATTAGTGTGTGTAAAGGTACACTTTGCAACACCCTAAATAAGGCACAACTAGGTCCACTTAGTTTACAAGGATCCAATACCTAATGTGAATGTGTTAAACACATTACAACACTAGATCAATGAAACATTAAGCTCAGTTCAACAAGGAGGTCCCAAACAAGTGAAAAAATATACAGGGATACATTTTCGATCATTACACCAGAAAATCTCAAATAAAACATATGATTATTTTTTCCATTATATAAATTCACAAAATTTAAAATATTGGGAATAATTAATTAGCCCCTTTACTATTTTTTTACATTTCAAGGACCTCAAGTTTTTCTCACCAATTTGGTCCATACACATGCCACAACATGGTCTTTTCAACATGAAGCTTCTACTTCTAAGAACCAAAAACCTTAAAACTATTACATTTAATGGTGCTTACATCCAAATGAAAAAAATTCCACAACAAATTCCCTTAGCCAAAATAATGGTTCCTCACACCATCTTGCGACCATTTGTTCTGAAGATCATGTGTAAGTCTAGATCATTCATCTTGCTTGTGGACAAGATTTTCTTTACTAAACTTGCGATGTGTAAAACACCAAGAGGGATTTATTCCTCCAACCTATGAAAAAAGTATGAATCTACCTCAACCAATGATCTTGACAGAAGAATCATCTCCCAAGTAGACCCTTTCCATCATAGTAACTATCATACTTAGCTAACCACTCCATGTAGAAATATGCACCAAAGTTAATCAGCCATGTATTCACATATACATGTGTTGTAGGGATTTAATGAACACATCAACAATGTCATCATGAGAGACTCTCGAGTCCAATTCATCCTTGAACTACTTCTTGGCCTTCTTCTCCTTCAATTCTTCCTAATGTGGTTGATCTTATCATAGTTCTAATACTTGACCTTAGATATACTGGAAAACTTAGATATATCCTTAGATTTAGATTGCGAGTCATTTTTATTGGTCTTTCATTGTTTTTGGAATGACCTCTAAAAATTAAAACATCTTTGATGAGCTCTAAAGTTTTCTACTTCATCTCCTTTGAGAGTAATACATCCATCATCTCATCAAGCTTTAGTTTGGAGATGATGCTACCAATCATGATAGCTAGAATGTCCCATATATTAAGCAAGTAATATAAGAAAGTTATGCTTTGTTTCTCTTAATCCATTTTCATATACAAACACATTATTTTATAATATTACAAATATTAAATAATTTAACTTGCCCTAAGAATTCAATGTGTTTGTAAATTAAATTGGAGAATTTCACTTGTGGTAATGGAATAGCTTTCCAATCACATTGCTTCCTATCAACATAGTGTTCCTTAAAGAGCCTTTATATGGTCATTGATCATAGATACAATAAAAATAAGAAAAAAAAGTTTTGAACATCAAAGTCATTAAAACTATGAACAACATGATGAAGCCAACTTTTAAAGAATTGTAGTTGAGATAAACTTTTGTTTGTGAAGCATAAACACCACTTCAAAATATAGTATAGATAATGTGTTACAAATCTTAATTTTTGGTGACTATATTATTTCTAGAACACTTTTTATTATTAGGAAAAAACCAAGAGGATTTCCTAAGGAAGTGAAAGCTATTTGTGAAAATGTAATAGTGCAAATAAAAAGAATAGGGACCACCATTTAAATTGAAGATGAATACAAGGAGATAAGCATCAACTTCTTGGCCCTTCTCTTTAAACAATTAAGTTTGTGTCTTTTGAAAAATGATAACAAACAAGTGTCTACTGAAGTTGGTGATTTAAATTTGTAAGAAGTCACAAATTTATTAGTTAATGATCATCAATATTAATAGTCTTTAAATGAACCATCCTCTAAATGCTTGAATTCAATAATGTGTGTTACTTGTTTTAAAATCAATATGTCTATATAGGATAAATTAGATGAAAAGAATTATTATATCTAATATATAGATAGGAACTTTGAATTGATAAAAGCATTAACAACCTCTCTAATGTTCATAGCACAATGGAATTTATGAATCCTAGATCGTATTGAAAAAAGAATTTTGGTGGAATAGTAGAAAATGTAGTAGCACACTAGCATTTATGAATCCTAGATTGCATTGAAAAAAGAATTTTGATGAAATCATAGAAATGTAATAGCATGTCGGTATTTATGAATCCTAGATCAAATTGAAAAAGGAATTTTGCTGGAATCATAGAAAATAACACACTGACGTTTATGAATCTTAGATCGCATTGAAAAAGGAATTTTGGTGGAATCATAGAAAATGTAATAACACACCAGGATTTATGAATCTTAGATTGCATTGAAAAAATAATTTTGATGAAAACATAGAAAATGTAATAACACACATTTATGAATCCTAGATCGCATTGAAAAAATAATTTTTCTGTAATGGTAGAAAATGTACTACTTGTTCGTAGATGGGGTGATAATTGCCTACATTTCTAAATTTTGTGGGTGAAAACCACAAATCTTTGTGTTGATTATTAGAGAATGCGTGGCGAATAGGACACAACATTAAGGACATCAACAACCAAATTTTGTGAATAACATGGCTATTTGACCATGGTGGTCCACCCATAAAATTAACATTTGGGTCATAGGATGTTGGTATAAAAGTTAACATCGCAGATGGTCTTTTCAAACATGGAGGTTATCAAAATGTTGGTGGTTTGTTCAACATTGTGTGGGGGGTCAAATGAATAAAGAATAGCATTCAATAGGCCATTTTTGTTCTGGTGGATAAAAGCCAGTCATTTATACATTCACAACGATTAAGAATAGTAGTAAAATATGGATGGTTCAAATTATTTGACAAATTTTATTATTTTTTTCAATGTTAAAATTTTTATTGTGGATTTTGATTAAAAAGCTTGTGGTTTTTGGTATTTTGGTTTCTTCTCCAATAGAAGAGTTAATTTGTTAGCTTTTGTGGACACCGATTTTGGTATCTAAGGTTCTCTAGCACTTCGAGGGTTTTCCACCTAAAAAGGAGAGAGATGGACCAAAATGCATAATGTCCCCACTCAAAACTATGTAAGAATGGATAAAATATGCCTAAATGTAATGATCTAAATGCAATAAACTGATAAAGGATATTGATTATTAATGTAAAATCTAAGAAATGCAACTTGTTTGAAAATATAAAGATTTATGCAAAATGACCTAAGAATGCAAACAAACAATAACATAAATAAAAAAGACTAGAGAGGTGCACTTGGAAACTTGAATGTGATGCAGAGAGGCTCTGGAGTCCTACAAAATTTGTTGTTGAATTCAACTAGGACACTTACACCAATTTGGGTGACTTAGTCCTATTTTGGGGAGATTCTATTGGAATAGGTTTCTACCAAAAGGGTATTCAGAAATACAGAAATCACTTTTCATGCATGGTAGTGGGACTAATTCACCACAGATGGTGACTTATTCCACCTGGGAATCTTGGGAAATTTGGGGTAGGAATTTGTAGCTTTTTGTCTGCACTTCTCTTCTTCACAGGTGTTTAGTTCAGATTTTGCAGAAATCAGCCTGAAAAGTGTCTCCAAGCTTCAATTAGGGATTTGTTGACTAGAATGATTGATGAATTGTTGACCACTTTTTAACACATTTTTGTTTGACAAATCTGCATACAAGATTTGCAAAACACACATGCAAAGAGGGGGGAAAAGGGTTAAGGGTTACAGAATATGGGTTTGCCTTGGTCAAACCCCAATTTGATAATCAAACCTTTGAAAATGAAATGAAATAAAGAGAGAATAGTGAATGAACAACATGAAATGTCACAACTCACCAAACCCTTAATGCATAAATTTGAAGATATGTAAGAAGATGCTCCAATGGATGCTTGATAATGCTTAGAATGTTGGAGAACTATGAATAAATGTATGCTAATGTGTGGATGAATGTATTAGACTAATGGGGATGAAAATGAAAGGAAAACCATTTATTTATACTTGATTTTACAATATTTCTTGAAAATAACACATCATTGGTCGACCTTAAGGTCAAAAGAATAAAATTTCACCAGAAATTTAAAATAATTTTGATTTTTGTGCCCAGTGGGACTAAGCCGCCCCAGGTGGTGACTTGGTCCCACTAGGGCAGTTTTATTGGGTGTGGGGAATTAAAGTGCATTTAATGAGGTTTAATAGGATTATTCTCTAAAACACACTTAAGTAGGGCCGAAAAGTGCATTAAAGGGTCATTTAAACATAAGAAAGGGTTGAATGATTGATGACAAGACTAGAAAAGCGTGAGAGTTTGTTACAACTCTTTACAACACTTTGAAATAAGACTTGGTAAGTGATAACATGAGGTTATTTAGGTGAATTATAATGAAAGGGTCCTAGAAAAGTGTGAAATTGGGTTACAACACTTCACAACACCTTTACAAGACATCCTAGAATTCTTATTGATTCACAAGGGTCCAAGAACTAATGTGAATGTGTTGACCACATTACAACATTAAATCTAGGAAAAATCAAGCCAAAGTCTATAAGAAATCCTCAAATGAGCGTAAAAATGTCCAATTATACATTTTTTGGTGGCACATTAAGCCCCCACTTTAGTGAGAGGAAGAACTTGTTTCAAATTCACACTAAAGTAGACCAACATGCATATCAAGAGGGATCCAAATGCACTGATGCTTGGTAAGATGAGACAACAATCAAGATGGATGATCAAGCCCCCAAGATCAAGATCCCATGGCAAACCAAACATAGGCACAAAGGAACACACATGAAAATGATGTAAATGAAAGGGAGAGAAGGAGAAGGAAAAAGAGAATTAGATCAAGCTTCGATAGTTTTTCCATCCCGTTGTGGATAAGATCTAGGTTGTTTGTTCAAAAAAATAAATGTATACTCACTCTGAGGTGACGAAACTCATGGCTGTCAATTGGGTGAGAAGGCCCAAAAGGTGAGAAACATACACTCATGGCTGGTATGCACTCACACACATGAGACAACAACAATCAAGATGGATGATCAAGCCGCCAAGATCAAGATCCTATGGAAAACCAAACATAAGCACAAAGGAACACACATGAAAATGATGTAAATGAAAGGGAGAGAAGTAGAAGGAAAAAGAGAATCGGATCAAGCTTTGACAGTTTCTCCATCCCATTATGGATAAGATCTAGGTTGTTTGTCCAAAAAAAGAAATGTATACTGACTTTGAGGTGACGGAACTCATGGCTGTTTGTTGGGTGAGAAGGCCCAAAAGGTGAGAAACATACACTCATGGCTGGTATGCACTCACACAAACACAGGTGGCTATAGGGAAAGTCATGCCTTGAAATGGGCTTCTCGCTCAACCATACCAAAGTTATACCTCATGATAACTTTAATAAGGTGCCACAAAAGAAAATGAGATTTCAAGCTTCACAAGACAAGCAAAACTTCGTATGCTTGGAGCTCATGAACAAACGCGATGGCACCACAGGTATGCAAGTTGTGTTATGTAAGGTGGCTATATAACAAATACAAAATATAACATGCAAAATATGTTCAAAGGAGCCTTGCTAAGTTCATGTGAGGTCTTTAACTTAGGAACATTGTGTCTAATGTCTCCAAGAGATGACCAATCAAATAATAGAAAATTTTCAACTTCAGGGATGCAGTGCATCGCATCAAGCCACTAAGAGGAACATAATATGATAATTTGGGTCAACATGGAAGAGACATATGATGTCTCAACGCTTTGCATCATCCCCAAAAGGAAAACACAAGAAAAAAGAAAAGGAAAAGGTGAATGAAAATGAAAAAGCTTTTGGGTCAACATGAGAGACATTTTGGTCTTAATTCCTTGTGTCATCCCCAAAAGGAGAAGACAAAAAAGAGAAAAAGGAAAATAAAAAGAAAATGGGTCTTTTGGGTCAACATGAAAGAGACGTTTCGGTCTCAATTCCTTGCGTCATCCCCAAAAGGAAAACACAAGAAAAGGAAAAAGGAAAAGAAAAAGAAAAGGGGCCTTTTGGATCAACATGAAAGAGACATTTCGGTCTCAATTCCTTGCATCATCTCCAAAAGGATAACATAAGAAAAAGAAAAATGAAAAGAAAAGGGGGACTTTTGGGTCAACATGAAAGAGAAATTTTGGTCTCAATGCCTTGCATCATCCCCAAAAGGAAAACACAAGAAAAAGAAAAAGAAAGGAAAAAATGATGTACGACATATAGAAGAATGAAGGTACGAATAGAAGAATGGCACAAAGAGAGAGAGAACATCAAACATCACATTACGAGGAAACACATTACACACATGCCAATACACAAAAGAAAAAGAAAATGCAAAAGATTAGTAAAGAAAATGTGAGTCAACTGTCAAGCAAGTCATCCACCTCCTAATCATGTTTGTGATATGTTGAAGGTGGAAAACTAGCTAAACAGACAAGAGCAAGTTCTGAACTAGGGGAAGCACCTGGTTCTACACTCTTTGTAAGAGATTTATCATTTAAGCTCATGGAAGAGGAAAATAATGTATTCAGATCATTATGCACCTCTTCGTCTATTTTAGTGATCTCATAATCGTAATCCATATTAATCACAACAGGAAGATGAATGATAATGTCCAATGAAGGGTGCACCTCTTAGTGTGGTTGTTGTATTGGATCATTTTGTTGTAATTAGGGAGGAGGGTCGTCATGCATTGCTTTTGTCCAGTGTGGATTTTGATTTTCTTTATTTTATTTGTCTTGTAACTTGCAAGAAAGGGCACGATGTCTACGCCTATGCTCCCTAGCTCCTATGTTTCTTTTGGTTTTATTGTTGAGTTGTGTTTGTGAAGGAGCAAGTTGATCAACCATAGGTTTCTTGTCTTCCCTAAGGGGAGGAACAAAAGGAACCATTGAAGGTTGTTCATCCGCTTTCTCCTTTGCTTTGTAAAATTGTTTTATACGAGGTAGGACATAGTTGTTATCATTATCTTGTGGTCTCTTGGATAATGTTGGGGAGGTTTCAGGTGTTGGTTGAGTTTGATGGGTTGGTTCTTGTTCGGGTTAAAGCATTATTTCATCTAGGATAGGAGTGTCAGAAGAGGACGGGGACATGTTGCGGAGAGACGATTCGATAATTTTCTTTGCTTTAAATTTTTGGTAAGCAATGAAAAATAAGTCATTGCAGGGCGTTATAGGTTCCATGGGCTTAGGCCAAAATGCTTCTAAGGAAAATTTTCATTTAGAAGACAAAGGATTAAAGTCGCTACAGTGAACAATGAATATGTCATTTTCAAATGGAAACTTTAATCATTTGTGTATGACCAAAGGGAATCTTTCATTGAACGAAGCGAAGGATGGCCTAGCCTCAAACAAAACTGGTCTGACTACAGGATGATGGAGAATGTAACATCCACTATTTTTTGTCCTATTTGTAATGGAAGGATGATCGATCCTATCATAGGGAAAGAAAAACCATTGTGTGTTTTGATCCATGATTTTGGTTTATCATAATCATCTTGATAAAGATCATGTAATACCAAAAATTCCTCGGTGATCACATTCTCTCCATAGGTGGGATATATGAGTATCCCATTAGTGGGCTTATCATAAATACGGTTGACTATGTAAAGAGGACCATCGGGGAGATTTTGAAGTATGTCCTTAGAGGAGAAAGTAATATCAAGAGATTTCTTATGGACCTTACAAGGGATAACATCTATCGCACTGACCATTTCATCCATAGGATTAATAGTGGTGATATGTGGAATAGGATCGAGATGTTCAACATCTATATGAACATTCATCACATAATTCTTTGGAGTTTCACTAGCTTTGACAAACAAAGCATTATGTTTAGGCATGGGATTAGTGAAAATTTGCAAATTTTGATTTGGAGAGGCAATGAACTTATTGCCTTGATCATTAACACCTGGAATGGATAAATGGCTAGAATCAATGAGGTCTTGCACAAGGTGTGTAAGACGCTTACAATTTTCTGTGTCATGTCCATTTTGTCTATGATAATGACAATAAGCATTGGATTTAAATTTTAGAGGTAAAGGCTTAGTAGGATCGAGTGGTTTGACAATAGGTAAGGTGATCACTTGTTGTTGCAAAAGTTGGCACATTGTGTTATGAAGGGTGTCTGGTAAAGGCATAAATTGTGTTTTTGGATCTCCATAACTATAAGGTACTACAGTTTTAACAGTTGCTACTTAGTTGTTGACGGGTTGAGTTGGTTTTTGAGGGGGATTGAATTGTAAGAACCCTTTGTTTTGTTTTCTAAATGGCTATGAATTGCTTGGATTGGCATGTATTTAAATTTAAGGTATTAGCAATAGGACACCAAACACTCATGCAAAGGTTTATAAATGCCGGTGAATGCAAATGTAATGTGAACTAAGAGCAATAAAATGTTGATAACTACAATTCTGGAAAGCAGCACAAAAATGTAATAACAGAAAATAGAAATGCAAACAATTCTCTAAAAATGCCAGAAATTATAGTGCAGAATGTGCAAGAGGACTAAGTCGCCTAGTGTGACGAATTAGTCCCAGTAGTGATTTTTTTGAGATTTTTCAAAAAAATTAAATGGATTTGTATGTTTTTTGAGTTTTCAAATACAGGCATAATATGAATATGCAATTTTTTTTGAATTTTTAATGAAATGCAATGCAAAAATGTAAGCTATATGAGCTTTTAACTAATGCAATTTTTAAAACCCTAGGATGAAAATTAAAAAAATGCAAAACCTAATTCAATGTTGATGCAAATTATTCCTAGGATGTAAATGCACTTGAAATCAGAAGCAAAATTCTCTAAAGTCAGGTTCACCAAAATGTGGACACCGATTTTGGTATCCAAGGTTCTTTAGTACTTCTAGGGTTTTTCACCTAAAAAGGAGAGAGATGGACCAAAATATGTAATGTCCCCACTCAACTATGCAAGAATGTATTAAATATGCCTAAATGCAATAAACTAATAAAATATATTGATTATTAATGTAAAATCTAAGAAATACAACTTGTTTGAAAACACAGTGATGTATATGAAATGACCTAATAATGTAGACAAACAATAACATAAATAAACAAGACTGGAGAGGTGCACCTGGAAATTGGAATGTGATGTGGAGAGGCTCTGGAATCTTGTAGAATTTTCTACTGAAGTCAACTGGGACACTTACACCAAGCTGAGCGACTTAGTCTTATTTCAGGGAGATTTTGTCAAAACAAGTTTCTACCAAAAGGCTATTAAAAAATACAAAAATCACTTTTTAGGCCTGATAGTGGGACTAATTCACCACAAATGGTGACTTAGTCCACCTGGGAATCTTGGGAAATCTAGGGCAGGAATCTGTAGCTTTTTGTCTACACTTTTCTTCTTGATAGGTGTCTGGTTTAGATTCTACAAAAATCAAGCTAAAAAGGGTCTCTAAGCTTCAATTAGGGATTTGTTGACTTGAATGACTTTGATGGATTGTTGACCACTTTTTAATGCCTTTATCTTTGAAAAATTTGCATACAAGATCTACACAACACACATGCAAAGAGGGGAAAAAAGGGTTAAGGGTTAGAGAATAGGGGTTTGCCTTGGTCAAACCCTAATTTAGTAATCAAACCCTTGAAAATGAAATGAAATAAAGAGAGAATGATGAATGAACAACAATATGCAATGTCACAACTCACCAAACCCTTGATGTAGAAATTTGAAGATATGTAAGAAAATGCTCCAATGGATGCTCGATAATGCTTAGAATGCTTGAGAACTATGAATAAATGTATGCTAATGTGTAGATGAATGTATTAGAATAATAGGTATGAAATTGAGAGGAAAACCGTTTATTTATACTTGATTTTACAGTATTTCCCAAAAATAATAGATCGCAGGCCGACCTTAAGGTTAAGAGAATAAAATCTCGTCAGAAATTTTAAATAATTTTTATTTTTGTGCCCAGTGGGACTTAGTTGCCCCAGGTGGTGACTTGGTCCCACCAGGGAAATTTTACTAGGTGTCAGGAATTAAAGTACATTTAATGAGGTTTAATGGGATAATTCTCTAAAACACACTTAAGTAGGGCCAGAAAGTGCATTAAGGGGTCATTTAAACATAAGAAAGGGTTGAATTATTGATGACAAGCCTAGAAAAGCATGAGAATTTGTTACAACTCTTTACAACACTTTGAAATAAGACTTTGTAAGTGCTAAAAAGGGGTTATTTAGGTTAATTATAATAAAAGGGTCCTAGAAAAGTGTGAAAGTGGGTTACAACACTTCACAACACTATTACAAGACATCCTAGAATTATTATTGATTCACAAGGGTCCAAGACCTAATGTGAATGTGTTGAACACATTACAACAGTAAATCTAGGAAAAATCAAGCCAAAGTCCATAAGAAAGATTCAAATGAGGGTAAAAATTTCTAGCTATACATTTTTTTGTGACACAACTTTCAAGTCATCTTTTTATTTTCAAGTTAAAATGTTAAGAGTACTTGTGGGCCCCCAACTCTCCATCTTAAATTGTCCACTTTCAAGTTATCTCTACTATCAACTTAAAATGTTAAGAATACTTGTGGGATCCAAACTCCACACTAGATGCAACTAAAAAAGTATGTACAAGATAAGAAACCTAACACTTGAGAGAGAAAGAGATGTGCAAGGGTAGGACAAATGGGTTGCAGAAAAGCTCCAGTGAAGCATCTATAACTATACCATCTCCAATTGTTTCCTTCACCATATAAATAATAATAATGGATGTAGTATATTATAAACATTAAGAGATTAATATTTACTAGAAATTAAACATTATAGTGAATATATGTTAAAAGTAGTAAAATTGTATGAAAAATTTGTTACAAATGATAATTTGCAATATAGTGAAGTTTCCATTATAAAAGATGTTTTAGATAGCATTAAAATATGTTGAGAATCTTTGAAAATAACCAAATCTAACATCAAATTGAAGTCTTATTGTAGATTGTACAAACATAACTACATTTGACTTTTAACACTGACAAACACCTAAAATGAACTCTATTAGGGAGTGACAATGTTGATCTCTCACCAACCATGGCTAAATGCTTGCCATTGGTTAGGAAGTTTGAGCTGCAATTTCTAAAATGGTTGCCTAATGGGAAAGAAAAATGTAATATATTTTAGACTAGGAATAGGAAATTTCGATTTGGTACCTCTTGACTTTGGTATTGGACTAGGGAGAAGCCTAGTTGTGACCTCAACTCATAATGTAATGGCCTAGCTCTGAGCCTATTGCTAGTAGATAGTAAGATTGAATTGAAAATAGTATCATTTTTATATCTCTAAGGATAAATGCTACAAACCTTTACACTATAGGGTGGTTGCTCAATTGAAAAAGAAGATATATCGTGCATTGGAAACTATCTTGAGATCTAATTGATTTTGAATTTTTAAGTTCTATAATAATAGTCCTTTACTTATGAAATCTAGATATTTGTAAAGGGCTATTATTTATTAGTATAAGAAAGTTGCTTCAAACCCTTAGTGCTTGTTGACAAGTGCGGTCAAACCTCAAATATAAGTAAGCAAGAATTTAGAATCATGGATCAACATAATATAATTGCACATGTTTAAAAGGAGTAAAAACTATAATATTTGTTTAAAGATATCAAGTTTTCACAATACATCTTGCTATTTTAATATGATTCTTGGATTTTGATTGTGTTGCTATTTTTTGTCATCAATATTTGAATCACACTACATGATCCATCATTAAGATGAAAGAGAGTTGAAGGAGAAAAATAGTGACACAATCAAATCCAGAAATCATATTCAAACTATAATATTCGTATCACTTAAGCAAACAAACACTGATATTATTGGTTTTATACAAAAAAATTGCTCATAATTTCAAGTATTACATCTTTCCACAAAGGCTCCTCTTAGCTGCCATGTCAAAATTTAATTTCATTCTACCTTCCTTTAGAATAACCCATTTTACCATAATACGAAGGCTTTAGGATGTGGTTCCATGTTAGGAGACACTTCTACATTTTTTCATAAACCCAATAGACATTCAAGACCAAAAAATGGGTAATTCAGAATCTTTGACTACAAACTCAAACTGGCCATATTTTTTGGAGAAAAGCTTGAGTAGACTAGAGGGATTGGAAGTTCTAGCAAATTCTTATAATTTTTAAGGTTTCATTATCCAAGTTGTAGGCTCTACTAAGTAATACATTCCAAGAAACTTTTGTGGATAAGTTTGAGTTCTTTGGAGCTCATTTTCATTGTTCTTCGGTTTGAGTATGATCATGAGAATTATCTCCCTCATTTTCATTGTTAGGTACTTTTCATTAATTGGAACCTCTTGTTCCACTCTATCTTTCACCCTTACTTCTTGCTCTAAATTTCCAAACCTTGCATTGGTTTCATGAATGATAGCCCAAATTTTATCCTATTTAGCTTCATCACCCATTGGACCTTGTCCGACCTCTTGGCTCCCTCCAGGATTGGTCCTTGTTCTCACTATTCTTCGTAAGGAAAAGGGTTACACCTAAAGGTTTCATATTATTAGATTCTATTATGTTCACACAACTTATGGAAAGCATTAAATGAGCATTCATTTGCACATAAAAGAAAATTTCTCTCAAGTTTCAACACAATCTTTGATAAACATATAACTTTTTTTTATTCATAAGGATCTCAATATCCTTTCCATTTACATAGTTCGACTATTCAAATAGTTGCGGGTAGAGTACTCTTCAGACTCACTCTCAGATACATAACTCAACAGGCTGTAGCCTTTAGATTTTTATTCATCTCTCATTTATTCATATCTATCCCAAAAGGGGTAGTATCCTTCAAATTTATCTTTTTATACATAATTATGAGGAACATATCCTTCAGATTCATTACTTCAAGAAATTACAATAACTTTCAACATAGGAAGAACTCTAGGGTCCGTAAACATTAATGCAAGACTAACGCTACATTCCAAGGGCATATCCCTAGAAAGTGACAAATAATTAGACTTTGCTAGTGAGATTGGAGGTAAGTAGTTGAAATTAGCTTTCTCCCTCATTCTTCTCTTGACTTGAATCACTTGAGAAAGAGTGTGACTGATTGTCTCAATATCGCTTAACCAATTTTTTTTTCATAGTTGGTTCCCTCTATTGTATGAACAATGGCTTCTTTTTCCTTCTTGGCTTTCAAATAACACTCATTCCTAATTACTAAATTTCTTGTAGTTAACCTAAGGTGCACCATCCTAGCACAAGAATTTCCAAACATTAGATAATGTTGGATATAAAGTATAGCAAGCACATAGGCTGCAGAGTTAAACCTAGTAGCTTTGATACCATGTGTAACATGCCAATTGTTCAACAGAGATAAATTCTCTAAGTTTTCCTTTCAAGTGAATAAACTAGGTTCGTTTCCCAATGTAATATTGTTTTTCTTTCAACAAGAAATTTAAAAAGCAATAATAATGCAACAATATTTCCAAACATTGATTCCATTCATAACAAAGATATTTACATGTTTCCAAAAATGAATTACAAATGAATCATATATAACTTCTCAAGCTTCCTTTGATATATCAACATCAATGGTACATTGATCCAAGAAGATTCCCTCAAACCTTGGCTTCCAATTGTGGAGGAGAAGCATCACTCAAGCGATTTTCTGCCATCCATGGACTCTTATGTGGTCTCTTGCACATCCACCATAAATGGCTAGATGGCCCTACACTTCGACGAAGGATTTGGTTTGATAACCTCATAACTTTAGCCTATCTGTACTTAGTGTTGTGCACTACATGACTAGAACTTGAATACATCCTATCTTGTATATCATATACATCCCATCTTGTATGTCAATCATAGACTAGCATGCATAAAAGGAACACAATGAAATTGATAGTGTAACTAGTGGCACATTGCACTACTTTGGCCAAAGTTTCATATAAAAATTCATCCTAGATCGCATACACTTCCCTAGTTCAATTTTTCTCAAGATCATTCGTACACTATGCATAGGTAATCCCTTCATGAGGTAATCTTTAACCACATGAATGAACTATTCCTTATGTTTTCAACATATCTTCTAAATACATTCCTATACATAAGAAAACCTTATCATAGGTTTATCTACTTCCATGAGTAACCTGTGTTCTATCTCTAGTTTGGATTCAAAAACTAATTGCAACAAATAACTTCTTAGCTAATAATGCTTTTTATATTCCTATTATTAAATACTAGAGTAAACAATCACTCCTTACTATGGAGTATGTACAAACATCATTTTACAATCACAATGACAATGAGTAAATAGACTCTTTACTTTAACAATGTAACAATAATCTTTCCCTATACTAGCAATTCAATGATTCTCATGCAAAAAAAAAAAAAACATATAGTCTTTCTAAACATCAAATACAAAGAATAGACCAAATGCATGTATACCTGTTATTCCCAATTGATAGATTGAATTACTACTGGTTACTTCCATAATCAACTTCCCAAGCTCCTCTAAATACTTTAGCTTTCTCTCTCAAAGATAACTTACAATAAAATCTTACTCTTCTCTCCCAATTACTCTCAACTCACAAAATGATCAACTCAAAAAGAAAACAACAAATAAGAAAGAATGAATGGCGTCCAAATGGGTGAAGTAGCTCACCTATTTATACAAAAATAAGAGACCAGAATTCCTACAGATCAGCTAAACATGAAGACACCTCTTAACAATAGAATTTCGAAGTTCAAATTATTTAAGAAGAAGGTGGCAGCAATATAAACAATTACTTAGCCTATTTGAACACATATCGACCTCATATTGTGATAGCAGTGGTTTAACAGGTTCATAAAAGCACATGATTCTTAACACCAAATCAACTTGTAGCTTCATAACTCTTTTTGGTTTATGCAAATTCATATTTTTGTGCCACCAAATCAACTCATTCCCTATTATTTTGGCTGCGGTTTTCCTTTGAAAGAATAAGTCAAATATTTGTTTATGCATTTAAAGCAACAAACTTGGTCTAAGTTTAACTTCTGAACACCTTGCATTAGTGTCGACTCAACTAAATGCTTGCATATCGACTTAGCTTGCACGTTTTCCATATTACACTTATATGCTTTGATTCAGTCTCTATATCATACGTTGAAGCCAAAATACATGGCAGGGTTTATACTTGCGTATATGTGTATACTTTTAAAACAACACCTTATTCACTCTACTCATATATGCACTTTACCATAACAGTGTTATGTGCTTAATAAAGAATATGAACTTACATATATATATATATTTGTATATATATGTGTATATTTATATATATATATATATTCATTAACAATGATTACGATAATAAACCATTTAGTATCCGCATGCATATTTCATGCTATTATAATAATGTCATTACATGTATATACTTATATACACATATACATATACATACATGTATCGATATATGTGTATGGACACTCCATTATGTCATTTACATACTTGTATGTCAATATGTGTATGAATGTGTATATATGCATATATCGTATATATACATTACGCATACAAGCATTCACATATATTTATCAACCTATCCAAAGTCATATATACTTTTGAGGTATATATCCATATACATATATATACCTATTTGTCCATCTGATACACTCATGCCCATGATTAATCTATCTACGAGTATGCGGAGGTACATCTACCTTCGTATGCTTATGTATGTATTATGTCATGTACATGGGTTTATCATCAACATGTTTATGTATACACATACATACATTCTATGTATACATGTCTAATCAACTACATCAAGAACATATAAGAAAAGAGTTTTTACCAAAAAAGCACTTAACCCTAATTCAAACATCCTCAAATGAGATCACAACCTATTTATCACAATCTATTTTACTTTGTATTTTACAGATAATTGTATCTGCATGGCTGTATTTACTCTATTAATGCTCCAACAAGAAGAGTTGCCATTGGTGTAAAGGAATAGACTATTTGGAATTCAAAATTTTCCAATATGGTTAACTTGCTTGTGCTTTAGTCTGTTTGAATATGTATTTTAAGGTTGTATATACTCAGTTAATGCCTCAACAAGAAGAGTTTGTCATTGGTGTAAATAATTTGTTGCCTCTATCAAAAATTTATGTCCTCTTACAACATTCAAAGCATTCATATGTGTTCACTTCAATCTTATCTGTTTGTTTTGTGGTTTCAAACATTTCACTGCTTCTTCATTTTTATGTCAAATCATTCTCTCAATGTAGGAAAATATTTAATATAATGTTACATTTAGTGCTGTAATACCTCTAGATATGGTTAATTTTCCCTCTCTTGTATAATAATTTCAACAGTTTATTTGTTGGGTAATTGATTTTCTTGTCTGCTAATCGATTTGTAATAAGGATAATTCTTTGATTTAAATCTAATTTTCATATTTAATACTATTTTCTATTGGTTAGGAATCAAAGCATCCTCATTGCTTTTGGATTGAGATTTTGTGTGTAGGAATTATTGTTTCTTTTTCAATCACAACTTGATTCAGGTTGCTCTCCTCATTTAAATATTTGATATAGTTGGACTTCATTTAAATATGAAATCATTCTTATAATGTAGTAGATGCCACTTTTTGGTTGTCACGTGTCTTTATTTTTTTCATAGATGATTGATTTTTTTATGATCTAAAATTATTTGTAGAGTATATCTTGTAATGGAGTGTATTTGTTATAGTAATTCATTTTTTATATTATTAGCCAAATTCTGATTAACATACTGCTCACTAGTTGTATTTTATATTTTCGGGAAAATAAATGTACAAAGAATATATGTGAGCAACCATTCAAATAAGAAAAATATACGAGGATATTGATATTGGTGAAGTCACTTGAGGTCTTTTTTAAAAATTTGAATAAATTTTTGAAGTCACGTTGATTTTTAGAAATGTAATAAATAAAGGATATTTTTAGTTTTAATAAAAAATATTTTTTGGGAAGGGGCCAAATTGCTCCTTCCAAAGGCTCGAGGGAATGGCCATTGGCCATGGTCATTCCTAAAAGGCTAGTGTCTTTATGGATGGATTTGGTGGATTTATTTTATATTGCTTAAAATTTAATGTCTTGTTAGGATCACAATATTCACAACTTATAATTAGCACTCCAGTATGCACAATAATATATAATTAAAAAGTGACAAGACAATCAAATCATACTTTTAGTTATTAAAAAATATCAAGCTAATAAATTATGAAGAAATTATATTTAGTGATTTTTGATCTTTTGATCCACTTATTATAATTTTTTAATCTTATTGTGACCTTTAATTTTGATTCAATTATGGATTGAAGTTTGGCATTTTTAATCTACTTATTGTTTGTGTGAAGCGTTTTTCTTTCATCTTTGAAATTCAATATCCATTGTTTGTGTGAAGTATGTTTTTAGTTTTGTAATACCCCTCCTCTTATTGTTTGGTTTGGTGATTTGATTAGTAGACTGTTGGTGATTGTGCTTATACACTTGAGGATTTGATTATTTCATAAGACATTATGGTTGGTTATATTAGTTGATTTTCAGAATTATGATATGATGCAGTGATTTAATTTAATATGTTAGAAATGTTAATTTATTGGTTATATTATAATTGTTAGAATAGGTGTGATGAAGGACAACATAGCATCACTCGTTCGCGAGTGCCCTGTTATGTTGCGATTCCTTCTAACAATGCAGTGCTTTAATTTAATGCTTTGATTATATATATATATATGTATGCACATGTACACAACTTCACTTGTATGCAGGTATTGCAGGTACAAGTCTCGATTCCACCTACTTCGGCAGGACAGGGCGAGCACCAATAGCCCAACGGTTAAATGTTGAAACAGAGGTGATGATGAAGTCATCTCGTCCCATGATGTCAGATCGTCTCGTTTGTTTGGTATTGGTTATTTTGTGTATTGTCGTCATTTGTGTTTTGTGTTATGTGTTTTGTCGTATGTTATTTAAGGTGGTATTTTATAATTTATGATTATTTAATTAATGTTGATATTTTATAAGTTGTGAATTAGTTAATTAAATATGGATAATAATTGTTTATTTTAATGTTGATTTATTTGTATGAAAATATTTAAATGTTTTATTTAATTTTATAAGGTCATATGTTTCAATTAAATGATAATTAAATATTAAATGTGTTTGAATTATTTTAATTAATTATCTTGTTGAGGATAATTGTAGAATAAATTATTTAAATTAAATAGATAATGTGTTGTGCAAGAAAGTGGTAAAAAAAAAGAAATTAAAACAATAAAACAAATAAAAGAATGAAAAAGTTGTGAGAACGAATGAGAACTTAGATCTAATTAAAAAGCTTGCTTTTAAAGAATTATTTTCTTTTATTTTGATTTTTAGGGTTTTTGGATGGAATGGTCAATATCTTTGATTTAATTAGGAATTTTGGGGGTTTTTTTTCACACAGAGGTTTAGGGAGACAGAAGTGGAAAAATAAGAGTGATGCATTTGAATCTTCTGAAATTTCCATAAAGTATATTTCCATTCTTTGTTGTAATATCTTGGGGTAAGAGTCTTGGGGTTAAGGATTTGGATTCGAGATTGGAGCACGGTATTCTGGAGAAGAGACTTCGAAGCAGGAACGAGGAGCTCTTCGGAGAGGCCAACAAAATCAACGAGCGTCATTAGATTTTTGAATAAGCGTAGGACTCCAGGTTCAGATGTTTCATCTCATTCTTCTTTCTGGTTCGAAAAGATATTAGATAAATAAATGAATATATATGATTGATTGTTTGAAAGAAAAAGAAAACCTTCATTAGAAAATTAGTGATTCCTAGTTAGCAAACCAATAGGAGAAGATTATTATCATTGAGAAACCATTATGTAGTTTCATTTATAATTGGATCTTGAATAATATTGTTTGTTTTTAGAAATTCATTTGATTTGAATATATATATATATGTCCTGATTAAAAATATAATATTAGTGAATAGAAAATTTGGTATTGAAAAACTTCTGTCTGATTAGAGTTATTAGATATTTTCTTAGAGATTAGAATATATATATACATGTGTATTTTACTATTTATTTAATATGAATTAAAAACGTATGGCTATATTGATTTCTTAAGTTTATTTTTGTTTTTACTGTCAAACCGGAATGAAAATTTAATTTAACAGTATTTTTAGGGTTCGAGCCGAACTAGTACCAGGTCGGCCGAATTGCTTGGGATTTTTATTTATTTTCGTTAATATAAAAGTTTATTTTTTTAATGGGGAATGAAATTTTATATTAAAACAAAAGTCTTTAAAAAAAAAAAAAAAAAAAAATTAAATAAAAGTTTGGGAGGAGCTAGAAGGGTCGGCGCTGGGCCGAACCCCCAGCCCCCCCACGCACTGTGTACTGCGCACAGCAGTCATAATGACTGCTGCGCGCAGCAGCCATTATGACTGCTGTGCGCGGTACAGGGAGGGCCGTCGGCCCTCTCCCATGCCTTTTGGGAGGTATAAAATGATTTCGTTTTATTTTTATTTTGTTTTGTATTTAATAAAATTTATATATATAATTTCGTTTTATATTTATTTTATTTTATTTTATTTTATATATATATATATATAGTTAATTATCTTATTAAAATACTTTATAAAGTTATTTATAATAGTGTTTAAGTTGTTATAAATAATTTTGTAAATAAAATGTTAATTGGTATGTATTATTTTATGATGATATAGATTCATGTGTATTTGTTCAGTTAGAATAGTATAAAAACATTTTATGATTATATAGATTTATGTGTGGTTGTTCAGTTCGGTAAGGAAAATAAAAATAAAAAAATATTTTATGATTATAGATATGTATAAAATTATATATATGCAGTAAATGGTGTAAAGATGAATAATAAATAAATAAATAAATAACTATTATTTGTGGAATATGATTAAGTTGAGTGAATATGAAATTTATTGTCTTTGAGTAATTAAAGAAAGCAAATTAGATAAGTCGTCATTAAGTTTATTGTTCTTTATTTGCGACTCTATGTCGAGTAAAATAGAGATATCATACGTAATTGGTCGAATCGTCTTCTCGAGTAGAAAATCGTGTGATCTTGTTATTGCATGTTTTAATTTCAATGGTTTCTCGAGTTTCCTTGGTCGGAGATTTAAGTGTATTTTTGTTTTAGATATTTATCGGATGTCTTTTGTTAAGAATTAAATATTTTGACGTAGAATTATTAACTCCTTGTGTTTCTTTATATCATTTCAAAATTGGAGTGTTTTGTGTGATTGAGTTAATCGTTTACTTTAAGTTATGAATTTACGTGATCTGGTTATCGTTTTCCATTAAATTGTTGTAACTTTACTCTTCGATGTGGGAACCTATTGTTGATTTTGTAATCCGTGTTCCAGAGGCTTGTTATGTTAACATGTTATTCTCGACTTGGTTATGCTATTGGAGTTATTGGTTTTATGTTAGGAAGGGTTGAATGGTTTGTTAAGACTTTTGGTTATGAGATATCGCGAGAGGGTAATGCCTCGCATGAGCTTGTTTTGAGTATTATGCTATTTATGTTTTAGTTCAACCCTTGCCTAGTTTTGATTTATGTTAGGGGTCATAGGGAGAGTGGCTCTTCGTGGGTGCCGGTGCCTCAGGATGAGGAAGGGCTCAGGATAACCCATGTAAGAGTAGTTAAACAAGTGATAACCTAAAAATAGAATTTAGGGGGATGGGTAGTAAAACACACAAGATAATTAAAACTGGATTCCTCGTCTATGCATTAGGGCTATCGTAGACTAGTGATAGACTGAGTAGGCCGTGGTCGGCAAAGTCATAGTCTCGTCTTCATGAGAGATTATCGGCTCCGCATTAGCTACCCTATGGTGCCGGCGCCTCAGTTAGGAGGAAGGCCCAGGAGATCCATAGATGGGTGCCGACGCCTCAGTTGGAGGAAGTGCCATGGGATCCCATGCAAGCTATGAGATGACACTCTCCACTAGACACCCCTGTTCTTGTTTCTTGTCGCCTCTAGATATTGTAATCTCTATGTTGTTCTGATTTTAGGGCTAGGGGATCCATAGATGGGTGCCGGCGCCTCAGTTGGAGGAAGTGCCAGGGGATCCCATAAGAGCTATGAGATGACCCTCCCCACTTGACACCCATTTGACTTGTTTCTTGTTGCCTATGGAATTGTGTATTGAATGGCTGTTTTAGATTTATTATGGAATCATGTTCTTTTTAATGTTTCAGATTTATTTGGAAATGTATTTTGGATGTTGTTTCGGTTCCTCTGGATATTGTATCTTTATGATGCGTTTGATTCTTGTGAAGTGGTTTCATGACTGTTAATTGGTGGTACTTCGTGTTATTATGATGAGTTTCTTAGTTTTAACTTGCTATGTGATTTGTGAACGTTGATGGTTGGTCTTTGTATGCTTTGAGTTGTACTTGTTTGGTATCATGTTGTTGTTGAGTCGGTTTGACATTCATGGTCGGGTTCACTTCCTCGTCACCTCTGAGCACGGGGGGTGAGTTACTTGTAATTCACATGGTTGGGTGGAACGTGCTCCACACCCGTTGGGTTCCCCATCAGCATCCTGTCTTCTCAGCATGTCCAGTTGGAGTTGTACCAGTATTCACTTGTATTTCATATTTCATTATTCTTGTATCAATCCCTATGTTGGGAAGTTCAATGTAATTCAATTATCAGAGATTGTAATGTAACATTAAAATAATGATGTAATAGTTAGGATCATTTGTATCTTTGTTAAGAGATTTATCATCGATGTAATTATGCGATGTTTATTATACTCGCATCATGGTTATTGGATGTATCATTGTTTATGGTTATTATAAAATAAATGGTTAGGTTGTATTCTTTATCTTTATTTGTGTTTAGTGTTGCGAAGTAACCTCGCGTGCCCCAGAGAACTAAGTGTGTTAATGTTATGTAATGTGTTAGGTGATTATGGTTAAGTGTTATTACATGTTTAATTTAATTATTTAAAAAAATAAAATTATTTGCTATGTGTGTGTTCTCTGGGGTTTGCACGGCGGGCATTACAAGTTTGATATTCACAAAGTTTCATTGAAATGGAGTTTTAAACTTTTACTTCACTAACTTCTATGAAGTGAATTTTAATTTCTATTCAATAAACTTGATGTTTGAACTTTGTATTTTGGCATTCACAAAATTAGTATGAAGAGAACTTTAAAATTTTGTATTCACTCCACTTATGTTTGATTATATAAAGCATGTTTTACTTAAGAATACACTTATTGTTTGTGTGGTATGTTTTAAGCTTTTAGTATGAAGCATGTTTTGGTGTCTTTAATTCAATTCACTTAATTGTTTTGATTGATATTCACAAACTTTTCATGGGAAGAGTTTTGATTTTTCTTAGGTATGTATTTTTATGAACTAGATATTTGTGAATTATTGTATGAATTAAGCTTTTAAATTTCAATAGTACATTCATATAAATTTTAATCTATTTATTATTTATGTTAAGTGTATGTGTGAACTTTGGTATTCACAAATTTTGTATAAATTGTGTTTTTAAATTTTGTATTGAATGTGTGTGTGTGTAAATTTTGGCATTTACTTTATATGCACTTATTATTTTTGTGAAATATATGTTTGAACTTGGACATTCACTTTATTGTTTGTGTGAAATAAGTGTGTTGAATTTTAACATTCATTTTAGTGTTGAACTAAATTTGACATTCACATAATGTGTGTGAGAGTGAATATTAACTAATTTTATAATTCATTTTGTGTGAAGATTATTTGAAGTTTAGTATTTACATCTATTTGAAGTGTATTTGAATTAACTTGATGTCAAATGTGTTTTAACATTATCGTAATTTGTGTGTGTCCATTGTGTGTTTGTTGTGTTTCACATAATGTATTTGAGGTGTGTGGTAACCAATATTATGTAAAATGTGCTTGAAAATTGGCATTTACTTTGTGTGCACTTATAGGATTTTTGAAGTGTATGTTTGAGCTTGAGTGTTTACATATATGTGAAGTGTGTTTAAACCAACTTTGACATTCAATTGGATTTTATGCACTTATTATTTACATATTTGATTTTTGAATTAACTATAGAATTCAATTGGCATGAAATTTGTTTAAATTTTACCATTTATTTAGATTTGATATTGTTATTAATTGTGTGTGTGTGTGTGTGTGTGTGTGTGTGTGTGTGTGTTATATTTGAACTTTTTCATTCATTCTACATGAAGAGTGTGTAATATTTGTGAAATATTAGAGGAAATTAGGTTGCTCCACCTTTTAGTAGATGGAACACAAGGGTAGGGTTTTAGGACCTTTCTACATATTTCCTTCAAATTTCATTCGAGGAAACCTTAAAGATCTGAATCTAGAGATGGAATGAGGGAAAGATATCTGCAATAAGGTATCCTAGGGTGTGATTAGAGACAATGAAGGGGTTCACCACCAAGAAAGGGCTTGGAAAGACAAGAAATGTAAATGAAATGCAAAACTTAAGTATATGCCCTACAAAATGAACCAAAATAAGAACAACAAACTAGAGATAAACATAGGTGCACTTGGAAATTGAAGAGGCTTGAATTAAGGTCTGAAATCCTAGAAATGTTGAATTTTAGTGTACGTTGGGACTCATACACCAGTAGGGGTGATTTAGTCATAGTTTAGGGTTTCAGGCTAAAACCAAAATTTGGAACTACTAAACCAAGATCTACAGAAAATACCTAAAAATAGGTATCTGGGACTCATATGCCACAAGTGATTTAGTGCCAGCATTAGGGTTGATTTAAAACTCTGATGTCCTTTAGTGATTTCCTATAGCTTCTCTCTTGTTAAATATTTGAGTCTAAAACACTGAATTGCAACTTGTAGGTGACTTTCCGTGATCTTGCAATGTAGATCACAATTTTGACAACTTGACAACTTTCTCCAAACTTTCTCTTCAATGGATCTTCAACCTAAATCACCTAGATTTGAAATCACACATCAAAGAGAGGGAAAAATATTGTTTTGTTAGTGGATAGGGGTTTTCCTTGTTCAAACCTCATTTTGGTAATCAAACCTTGAAATAAAATCAAATAGAATGAAGGAATGATGAATGAACAAATAAGCTATGTTGCAACTCACCAAACCCTTGGAATAAAGTTGCAATATTGTAAGTAATGGCTAGCATGAATGTAGATCTTGACTTGAATGCTTGCTTAAATCATAAGAACCCACATGACAAATGTTAGCTCAAAACAAACATGATGCATGATGACTTTGACATGATGCTTGAATCTTGAATAATGCTTCAAAATGCTTGATAAGCACTCTTGAATGCTCTTGTAAAATCTACATTGGAACTTTAGCATTCATTTTGTGTGTGCATGACATGTATTTGAACCAAATTTGGTAGTAACATTTTTTTTGCAAGAATTATGTTTTGAAAAAAACATTGGAAATAAATTTTTATGTGCACATGCTTTTGAACAAATTTTGGCAATTAACTTTTTTACATGTATGTCTAAACTATTAGTTTGTCTAAGGTGTGTTTGAACAAAGTTTGTCATTCAATTTTCTTGTATGTATGTATAAACTAAATTTAGCATTCACTTTGTAAAAAGGTTGTTTGAACCTTAAATTTCATTTTATACGAAGTGTGTCTAAAATAAGCGAGTTTGAACTTTCACATGTACTTTTTTTGAAGAGTTTTTATTTTTAAAATATGGCATTCACTTTATGTGTGTTTAATTTTTTTTTATTGGATTAAAAATTAGAAAATTATTTTTCCGTGTTTGAATTTGTGTTTTCAACAATATTTTCATGAAGTGTGAGAGTGAAGTAACATTGGAATTCACTTTTTATGTAAGTTTATGTCTAAAACAACTTTAAAACTCACTTTCATGTCTTAAACCTTCATTGTTTCCTTTGCCCTCTATGTTTCATAATTAATATTTGATTTCAGACTATTTTCAATGGGTCTCATTGAGGAATTATGTTGTTTTTTATATTTGGCTCACTCTTAATATTTGATTTGAGACCTTTATCAATGGTCCTTATTGTAAAATTATGTTATGTGTCTTGTTTCATATCCCTCTTGGCCTTGATTTTGGTGTCATGGTGTTAATTATTCATGTTTGTAAGTGTATTTCTATATGATTTTAAAGGTATAAATTTCATTTTTCATATTTTATATAGCCTCATGAGCCTTCAATCCATTATGTTTATGGAATTCTCTCCCTTATGCAAAAGTTTCTCATTTTCCACTTGTAGTCACACTTGCTTTCTTTATACTATACTTTGCAAACAAACATCCTCACTATCATGCCCATAAATTTTACATGAGAACATGGAACACAAATAACAATTTTTTTAAAATAAAATGTAAAACACTTGTAATATTATTATTTTTTATATACATTAATTATTGATCTCTCAAAGTGCTTATGGTGTAACGATAATCCATACTTTTCATGGTATTCACATAAGTAATATTATTCACCTATGGTGGTTGGGATTATGTTAATTGTATGGCCTCTAGGATTGACATTGCTTGAGCATATAATTTAATACCATTATTAAATATTATCAATGTTGCCGCTACTATTACCTGACGACTTAACATGGTATCTTAACCTCAACTTTCCTATCTTATCCCACTTGATCCAGGTATCTTTGATCACCTTGAAAAATAGTTGCATTTATCCTTGCATTCAAATACTTAAACACGTGAGAAGGAAGTTTAATAGAATTTTAGATTTCGTATTAATTTTTTATTCCATTTTAGTCCCTCTAGGGAATATCCTGTCAAGGTGATAGACCCTAACCCTTCCTTTTTTCCCAGATATACATAATCGATTAGAAGTAATATCTTATATCTTCATGTATAGATTTCTTCTAGTAGTAATAACTTATCTTATAAATTAATATTTATATGAATGATTATCTCATGCATGATACATATGCATTTGATTTGTGGTTTTAAACTCTTTGTCATTTATTGTGATAATATCAATTATGATAATTCATAAAAACTATGAAACATAGCCCAATTCAAATGGGCATTATTGGTCAATAATTTAAACAACAAATGATATTTATGTTTATGGATAATAAGACTATTATTAATCAGTCAACCAAACCTAAGTAAGTTGTTACTAGTTTCTTTTCATCATCATTCATTCATTAAATTAATAGAAATTTTATTCAAGTCTAGATTAAGTATCAGTAATATTGTTGTTATTTAACTAATGCTTGCACCTAATTAATTAAATTATTATTTATTTATCATTAGCTTATAGTAAGCTTATATTAGCTACTCATTGATATTCACCGATCAACCTTATCCAAAGATTGTAAATAGGAAAGGTAAGTGATGATAATCTTATGGTTTAACATCAACCTAGCCAATAATAACATTAATGAATAATACTCAAATATTATTTATAAATCCACTTATTATTAATTATGTATCCATCCATAACTAAGTCTAAATTACTCTAATATTTTGCTTAAACAATATTTATAAAATATTTAAATTATCACACTTTAAGACCACACAATTAATTTAACCTTATTTAAAAATAATAATTTCACTTGGATCCCAAAAAAAGAAACAAATTAAATTAAAATAAAATTTAAACCATAGTTTCCCTTTTTTTTGTGGGAGAGGATTAAATTCCTTTGATGAAAATAAATAAATTTAAAAATAGAAAAACGGATAAAAGTTTAAAGTTGTAAAATATTTTATATTGGTTTGATGAAGAAAGCTCACCACCCAACCATCATGTCGTCGTCAAGCCATTACAAGACTCTAGCCATCCCCCGAGCAGGGAGAAGCCACCAAACCCATAACTAAAAAAAACTAGCTCAACAACTCCCAACAACAATAGGAAATCCCAACAAGGTTGCAATAAAATCTCATAGTAATTTTGTATTCATACTTCATATCATTGGTTTAGCATTTATCCACCAAGTATTGGGTTGAGACTCCCACCATTCTTAAAAAAAAAAAAAAACCAAACAACAAATACCCAATTTAATCAAAGAGAAACCCAACTGTAATCCCATAGTCAAAGCACACATAACACAAAGTTAATTGAACAATACACATGATATAAATTCTTATAAGTTTAGGAATTCCAAAGTTAGTTTAGATGTACACAAAATGTGAATTCCAAAGTTTTTTCAAAAACAAGTTTACATAAAATATGATTTACCATGTTAGTTAAAGAACATATTTCATACAAACAAAAGTAAATGCTAAATTCAGTTCAAACATACATCATGCACACAAAATGTAAATTCTATTGTTCAAAATTACTAAATTTATAGAAAAATTATCATAAGTTTAATTCAAACACCCACATGTGTAGAGAAGGTGTATTTGCTACTCCCAAGTCTATAAGACACCAAAGAGTCTAAACGGAACAAATTTCCCTAAACTACCTTAGACTAGCTAATAAGTTGAAAGGAAGGGAAAACTGAATTGTTTTCCATATGCTTTATGACAGAGGTTTACTGAAAGTGGGTGAGTGGACCACAAAGGTCTTAGATTGTAGATCAATTGTCTCTTTTCTAGAGGATGGAAACACGTGGTTTCAACTTTAGAACACCACATTGGAGTCTTTGAGACATGCTGCATCCTATACAGATAGATGGTCAAGTTGCAAAAGTCTATTGACAATTTGCATGTTTTGGTTTAATAGTTTAATAGAGATGTATAGAAATGCAAAATATAGCAAGAAAAATACTATAACTAATAAATATAAACTATTATAATATCAAAATGATGAAGAACAAAGAAGAAGAATGCCAACTCATTGAAGGTCTAGTTCTCTAGCAAACTCCTCATGATCGGATTGTACGTACACACACATTAACAAAAAAATCTTGGGGTTGTGTTTTGAGGTTTGCCTCAATCAAACCCACATTTTGGTGTTCCCACCTCCACGGAATGCCAATAGAGCACAAGATGTAGAAAAGCGATAAAGAAATAGAAAGAATAAACACAAGATAGTAGAGAGCAAAGAACAATCTACATGCTACTCTAAAAGTAAGATAATGCAAATAAGCAAATAGACACAATATCACCTTCCTTTCTACAAGCTTGTGAAGTTGATAAAAGAAGAACAAGATCACCATGTAGGTGGAGTAGAGCTATGAGAACCTACAATAACAATGGCATAGGAGAAGCAAGACAGTGTAGGAGTGAAGTATGAAGTTGATGGAAGAAAGAGAGAGTGATGGAGAAGCAAGGAGTGATAAAATGAGCTAGAGAGTTGATAGAATGAAGAGATATCTTGAGAGAGTTCAAGAATGAGATTCAAAAGGCTTATTTGGAGACAAAAAGGTTGTTCCCAACGATCAAGATTCGAAGAGGGACGCTACATTCACAATTGACAGAGAATCATAATGCTTTTAACATTCTCTAACATAGGATTTCTATCAGGATAGAAGCACAATGCATAGACATCTGCATGACACATGGGAATCCCTAATATAAATTCCCTCATTGACACAAAATGATGAGGACATGTGGAAAAAGTGAGGCAAATGCGATGGGATTTTGTATTATCAAACTTGTACTTGGCTAAAAAAAGGGTAAATTGATGGAAATTTGTATGGGGTGAAAATTTATGCCATTACATTTTCCCCCACTTTAGTGAGCATATGTGTTGATGCATATGTAAGATAAATTAGAAAGAGGTTGAAGAAAATATACCAAAATCGTAGAGGAAGCAAACCTTCAATTCAGCATACCTTGATGGGAAAGAGGGAGCTCCACCAAGATGTGAAGATGACACGGGTCTTCGATCCTACAAAGCTATTTGTTGCAAGTATGAAGGTATTATCATTGATTTCAACTAGTTACCAAATAGTTGTTGCTGTCATTGATGTCAAGGAAGTCATTTTTTGGCTATTAATATCAAGGATATTGAGAAAATTGTAATAAAGAAGGTTTGTAGGTATTCAGTGTATGCTCCAGGATGTGCTCTGTATTGCTTCTATGCTAGTGTAGTTTTGACATATTGTTCATGGTTGTTGGTAGTTGCTATATGTAGAATTTGGGCTTCTAGATCATTGTACAGTGCAAGATATTTTCACCAATATGTGAACTATGCATTTTAGTGTGTCTGGTTATGGTTTGGGAGAAATTTAATTGCTCTAGATTTCTCTGAATTTTGGTTTCAAGACTTGTGATTATGAGAATAAGTTGATTTGATCATGTTTAAGTGAAGTTTGTTGTCCAAAATGATTGAAACATGTTAAATATGTGTGTGCTTAATTTTTTTATATGTTTTGATGGGTATTGGCCAACCTTGTGCTAAACACGACTTGTAAAATTTATGGAAGTGTGGCGAGGCATGTTGGGAATTATTTAGGTCATCATTAATTATGTGTTTGGGCCGCCCTCATTCTAATTCCATTGTAAATACAAATTGTATATGGTTGACCTTGGAAGAGTTTCGAGGTTGAAGAGAGTATAAGTACAAATTGAAATGTTGGTGAAAGACAAGATAGGTGCAAGATAGATGCAAGAGAGATGTGAAATATGTGTGTGTGATGCGAGTTTGAGAAAATCAGCGTGAATTCCAAGTTTTGAGTTCCTGAAGGCAATGAGCTAAAGGTGTACTCTATCTTTAAAGAAAGTCTATAAGTGTGTGAGTGAATTGTGGTGGAATCTCCTTTGCATTGAGATAGTTTTCTCTCTATAAAAATCCTCTTCTATCTTCTTTGTAAATCTGTGGTAGTGATCCCTCATTGGATAGTGAGTCCTATCTTGGCAATGAGCCTTTCTGGCAGTGAACCTTTGTATTCAGTTTTAGATTTCTTTATATTGTGAGCTAATACTCATAGTATTTTTTCCCTCATTGGGCTTTCCACGTAAATTTGGTGTTACTGTGTGCATTGTTTTATTACTTTCAGTTTTTGTTTTTGCACTTAATGATTAAACACATTAACAGGGCAAGGGTTTTATGAATGCTTATTGATCTAACTTTTAGTGAAGAGTTTCAAGCTTAAAATTGCTACAACTGATTCATCCCCCTCTCAGTTGTCTTGCTCAACAATTAGTATCAGAGAGAGGTTCCTTGGAGAAAAGATTAACTTAAGGAAGGTTTGGGATGGCTAGAAAGATCACTATTGATTGTCTTAGGTTTGATGGAATTGACTACACATTATAGAAAATGAATATGGAAGGATATCTAGCATACTACAGATATGAGATCAAGAAGTCTATTCAAAACCAATATGTTCCTCCTGCAAATGGTCCAAGTACTGCTGATGAGATCAAAGTGCATGAAATCAACAATAAGGCAAGATTTATTATTGTAAATAGTCTTTCACATTCTGAAATAATTAAAGTTATGGATTTGAAGACTGCTAAAGAGGTCTGGGATAAGCTAGAAAATGTGTATGAAGGAGATGAAAAGGTTAAACAAAAAAGGTTGCTAAATTTGGAGGCACAATTTGAGGTCCTATGAATGGGCGAAGATGAGAACATAAAATCCCACATGTAGAGAGTAGATGATCTGGTAGGTGGAATGATAGGACTTGGTGCACAAGTAGATGAATCTAGGATAGTGAAGAAGTTACTCAAAACTCTCCTTGATAGATATTGAAAAGGTATCTGTTATAGAGAAAATTGTGAATTATAACACTTATACTAAAGATCAGTTGATTGGTACTCTAACTTCATTTGAAATGAGAAATATTGGATTGAAAAATGGAACAAAGACAAAAATTTCATTCATGGCTGCAAAAGTGGAAGATCCAAATGAAGAAAATCTTGATGAAGTGGAAGCAAATTTTGTAAGAAGAATGAAAAAGGGATCCGTTAAGTATCTAGGTAAATTACCATTCGAATGTTTTAGTTGTGAAGGAATAGGGCATTATGCTTCAAGATGTCCTAAAAGAGTTGAAATAAACAAATATAGACAAGATAAAGAAAATAAAGGAAAGATGATAAAAAGTACATATTATGTTAATGAAGATGTTGGCATTTTTGATGATGAGTCTGATTATGGAGATTTTGATGATAATTAATGCTTGTTCCTAGCTTTAAAAGATGAATTTACTACTGCTAACACTAAAATATGTGTGAAGGAAATTTCTCTAGAGAAAGTTGAAGGTACTATGGTCTCTTCTCTTCATGCTAAGTAAGAAGAGAAATACTAGGTCGTTGATAGTGGTTATTCAAATCACATGATTGGTGACAAAAGTAAGTTTGTTAATCTTGAGAAATACAATGGAGGCTTAGTTAAGTTTGGAGATGATTCTAGTGCTAAGATCTATGGGATAGGTTCAATCAGTTTTGATTGCAAGCATAATATTGATCATGTCTACTATGTTAAGGGTTTTGAGACATAATATCTTGAGTGTTGGGCATATGTGTAAAAAGGGATAAAATCTTGTGTTCAAAGATGAAAAATGTGAAATTAGAAAAGGGTTTGGAACTGTGATTTTTTTTGGTAAGAAGATTGAAGGAAACATCTATCAACTTAAAGGTGTTGATGGACATTGTTTTATGTCGAGAAAATTAATGACAATTGGCTATTACACTAGAGGATGTGTCATATGAACTTTGATAACATGGTAAGAATTAGTGTAGTAAAAGTTGTGAGAGATTTACCAAGAATTACAAATCCTGTTAATGCAGTCTGCAAGGATTGTCAATTTGGAAAGCAAGCTAGAAACAACTTTAGGTCAAAGGAGCAATCTAGTACCAGGCTACCAGTTTTGATTCATACAGATTTTTGTGGTTCTACAAGGGTGAGAATTCTACAAGGTGATAGGTATTTTATGCTTTTGATTGATGATTACTCTAGAATGACATGGGTTACTTTTCCTATAGAAAAAAAATGATGCATTAGACAAATTCAAGACATTTAAGGCAATGGTTTAGACTGGAGTAAATTTAAAATAAAATGTTTGATGTATGATAGAGGTGGTGAACATACCTCTAATGAGTTCAATATGTTTTTTTGCAGCACATGGAATAAGAAGACAAATATCTACCCCTAGAAATCCTTAACAGAATGGAGGTGTTGAAAGAAATAATGGGACAATTTAGGATGTTGCTAGATCAATGATAATAGAGGCGAGTCTATCGAAAGTCTACTGGAGAGAAGCAATTCACACTGTTGTTTATGTGTTCAACCGGGTTGAAGAAAAAAATAACAACACTAAGACTCCCTATGAGCTATGGTGTGGAAGGATTCCTACTATCAAGTATTTCAAGGTATTTGGAAGCAAATGCTATATCATAAGAGATTAATAAAATCTAGGAAAGTTTGATGCTAGATGTGATGAAGGTATTTTTCTTGGTTACTCTAATAGAAGAAATTCTTACAGATGTTACAATAAAAGGCTGAGAAAGGTTGTAGAAAGCACAAATGTTAAGGTTGATGAAGCATTGAAGAATTCAATTGAAGTTGATAGATATGTATCAGATGAATCTGATTGCAGAGAAGAAGTCTACATGGAACAACTAGAGGAATTCTAGTTGTTAGATCAACCGAATATGGTCTATAGATTGAAAAAGGATTTATATGGTTTGAAGCAAGCTCCTAGAACTTGGTATGTAGTATTGGACAAATATTTGATTTAGCAAGGTTTCAAAAAAGGTACTGCAGATAGCAATTTATATTTTAAAATTGAAAATGACAAGATCTTGATAGTAGTTATGTATGTGGATGATATTATTTTTAGAGGAAATGAAACTATGTGTAAGATGTTTATTGAAGAAATGCAAAAAGAGTTTGAGATGTCCATGTTTGGTGAGATGAATTTCTTCCTTGGACTACAAATCAATCAAACAAACAAAGGATTTTTTATATTTCACAATCAAAGTATACAAAAAAAAATGTTGAAGAAATTCGGGATGGATGGTTCTAAACGGTATGCACTCCTATGGTAACTGGATGTAAATTGAGTAAGGATGATGATTCTTCTAAGGTTCATTAGAGAAAATACAAATCAATGATTGGTGGACTATTGTATTTAACTGCTACTAGAATGGATAGTTTGTCTTGTGTCTATATTTCAAGAAGATCCTAAAGAAACACATGTTGCAGTTGTCAAAAGGATATTTATATATTTAAATGAAACTCCAAATTATGGCTTATGGTAACCCAGGGATACTGATTTCACACTAAGTGCTTATACAAATGCAAATTGGGTAGGTTGCACTGATGATAGAAAATGTACAAGTGGTCGTGCATTCTTTCTTGGATGTAGATTCGTGTGATGACTAAACATTATTTAATTAATTCATTTAAATTCAATCTTCCTAACTAATTAAATAAATCTTCTGTATTTAATTATGTCCTAAATCATCTTAATTCAGTCTTTCTAATTAATTAAATAAATATTTACTTAATTATGTCCTAATTATCATTAATCTTCTTGATTAATTAAATAAATCTTATTTATTTAATTATGTCGTTAATAACATGTATTCCCCTACCAGATATGTATTGGAGAGTAGTTCAAATTTTAGTTTATATTCTGAATAGAGCTTAGATTATACCTAAGTTTGATAAAACACCATATGAGCTATGGAGAGGGAGACTGGCTTCAATCATACATCTTAGGATATTGAAAAGCAGTTGCTACATCAAAAGGGATGAATAAAACTTGGGTAAGTTTGATTCTAGATCTGATGAAGGTATTTTCCTTGGGTATTCTATGAAAAGAAAAGTATTTAGGTGATACAATAAGAGGCTGAAGAGGATTGTGGAAAATACAAATGTGAGAGTCAATAAGACAATTCAATCTACCAACATTCTAGAAGTGGAAGATGATGAAGATTAAATCCACAACAATGATGAAGAATCAGAAGTTTCCATTCTGAGAACACTACTACAAAGACTTCGACAAGGTATGTACAAAAAAATCATTATGAAGATCAAATTATAGGAGACAAGAATAGTGGTGTACGAACTTGGAGAAAAATTGGAAGAGCAAATGAACAAGTACATTTTGCACTACTGTGAAAAATTGAACCAAAAACTTATACAAAAGCAAGCAAAGAGAAAGGTTGAATAAAAGCCATGGAGGAAGAGTTAACTCAAATTAAGAAAAATGAAACTTGGGAACTAGTCCCAAGACCTAAAGAAAATACTGTCATTGGTACTAAGTGGTTTTTCAAAAACAAGCTAAATGAATATGGATAAGTAATCTAGAACAAAGCCATATTTGTGTGTAAAGGGTATGCTCGGGTTGAAGGAATCAACTTTAAAGAGACATTTTCTCCAATAGCAAGATTGGAAGCAAACAAAATGTTTTTGGCTCTTTCCACATTCAATAATTTAAAGGTGTATTAGATGGATGTGAAGTTTGCATTCCTGAATAGGCACTTAGAAGAGGAAGTTTACATCGAGCAATCGAAAGGATTTCAATGCTTAGATAATCTGGATTTTGTATGCAAACTAAAGAAGGATCTTTATGGACTTAAACAAGCTCCTAGAGCTTGGTACTCGAGGTTGGAAAAATATCTACAACAGTAGGGGTTTTGAAGAGGCAGTGTGAATAGTAATTTGTACATAAAAATAGAAGGTGATAAGTTGTTGATTGTTGTTGTCTACATGTTGACATTATCTTTGGAGGAAATAGTGATGACATGTGCAAGGATTTTTTAAATACAATGCAGAGTGAGTTTGAAATGTCAATGCTTGGTGAATTGTCTTTCTTCCTTCATTTACAAATTTCCCAATCAGACAAAGGAATATTTAATTCTCAAAACAAGCATATAAAGGAAAATGTTGAGTAAGTTCAAGATGGAAGAAAGTAAACTTGTAGGTACACCTACGGCTACAAGATGTAAGCTCAATAAGGATGGTGAATCTACTCCAATAGACTAGACTTTGTATATATCTATGATTGGTAGTTTACTGTATGCGACTGCATCCAGGCCATACATAATGCAAGTTGTTGAGATGGTGGTTATATTTCAGGTGAAATTGAAGGAAACTTGTGTCAAAGCAGTAAAGAGAATATTTAGATATCTAAAAAATGCAATGAATTTTGTTTTGTGGTATCCTAAGAGTGAATTTTTTAGTCTGACTATATATATATATGCAAATTGGTTAGGAAGCATAGATGGACAAAAAATAAAAATGGTGGAGTGTTATTTCTTGGTGATAGTCTTGTGTGTTGGTTAAGTAAGAAGCATGATTCAATTTCCTTATCTATAGTAGAAGCAAAATACATTGTGAGAACTTCATGGTGCACTAAGGTATTATGGATGAAGGAGAATCTGAAGGAGATGAAGATTGAGTTTGATGAACCTAATTCCATTATGTGTGATAATACCAGTGCTATAAATGTCTCAAAGAATCTAGAAATGAATTCAAGGACAAAAAATATTGCAATAAAGTATCATTTTTTGATGGAGAAGGTTGCAGAAAAGGAAGTGAATTTGGAGTATGTTGAAACCAAGGAACAAGTAGCAGATATTTTCAAAAAACCACCTCCTAAGGAAACTTTTGAGTTTATTCAGAAGAATATGGGAGTTGGCACTCCCTCCTCTTGAATTAAGAGGAAGTACATGTTGAGAGCGAGATTGGTATCCTTACCACAAGAAGGCTTGGTGGTATTACTGAATTTTTGTGCACAAGCAGTGTGGTATGGAATTTGGGGGGAGTCTATCTAGGAAACAGGTTTCTAGATTGAGCAGAGTGTCGAAAAGCAAAGTGGGAGTGTTGGCCTTTATCATTTATGTCAAAGGGTGAGAAGTGGAACTAAAAATGATATATCCTATAAGGAGCTAAATGGAAACTTGGTGGGGAGAATTCAAACTCAAAATGGATGTGGATTCCTGATTTGGACAAAAAACCAAGTCTTTGTGTGTGGCCAATATTTTTCTATTTTCCATCAATGACAAAGGGGGTGATTGTTGAACAAAGCTTTTCATTGATGTCAAAGGAGTTTATGGTTGTCAAAGAAGTTCATTGTTGTCAAAGGAATATTTTTAGGAGATCAGTGAGAATTAAATAAAGTTGTACTATTATACTTTTTTTTGTAAGTAATTGTATTTTCATATCATTTTGAGTTGAAGAAGTATATATTGCTAGCTATATTGATAAAATAAGTTAAGGATTTTTTGTAGTATCAATCTACATCTGTTCATGTTGACGAAAGTGGTCCATAAGTCTAATCCAAAATGTTTTAGTTAAGTTTCTCAAGGTGGAGAGATTTCTCTAGCAATACAATCATGTTCAGTATTTCTTATGAAGGCAAGTTTGGCTTTGCAATTTGAATGGAGAGTATGCCTACACATGTTCTATCATATTCTATGGTTTTTGGAGGATATGTTTAGCATGCAAGAAGTTTCAAGTGATAGAAGGCTCTTGGTGCTTGTTTGTCATTCGGTTGGTGTTTGAGAATTGTGCAATAATGGCTAGTAGTGTGTGACATTCAAAGTTAGTGTGTGGTGTTAAGATAGGACCTAGTCAAGGTACATGTGGAAGTGCATGACATCATGTTCTTTTTATGGGAAAAAATATGATTTAGGACTGACCAATTACATGTTTCATGTAATTTGAATTTAGGTCCACCTCATGACATCTTGGTTAATTCTAGACCCTTGGCCAACATGGAGAAATGTTTATTTAATGTCTTGTAAATAATCACCAGTTGCACAAATACACAATGTAAAGTATAATTAAAGAAAAGGTGGTGAGTCAATATACAAGGAGATGATTGTGTGAGCATGATTTATTCAATGTGAAGCATCTCAATTATTGTGTTCCATTATCAAAAGATCTTAAGGAGTGTAGTATAGCGTTTGAATCTTCAGTCTGTTTGTAAGTTGTATAATTAGCATTGAAGGTTTGCAAACTTTATCATTATATTTCTATTGGACTGGTGTTCTTCTCATAGATTTGGTGCTTAGACCATTGTATTGGGGATTGGTGTCTGTAGTAGGTTGGTGTCTACAAATACATTCATGGATTGGTGTCTCTAGTGGGTTGGTGCTTACTTCATATTGTCAATTTCCTGATTATATTATTGTTTTGTGAGGTTGGATTTGGACAATAGATCCAAGTAGCTATTCTCATTGTGGTTTTCCCCATCTTGTGTTTCCATGTATATGGTGTTCTCTTATGTGAATGTGTGTTCATGATTATTGCTTGATTAGTAGTAGTGAAGATTCAAGTAACTTCATGTTTAGTTATATGTGCTGAAGTTAAGTGTTTTAAATAGATTTGATCTACTAATTCAATCCCACCTCTCAATAGATTGTGTGCCCTCAAAAATGTATATATGTATATGTGTATGTGTGTATATATACATATACATGCATGCATGCATACATATATGTATGTAAGTATATACACATATATATACATATACATGCATGCATGCATACATATATGTATATATACACACATACATACATATATGTGTATACATACATACATACATACATATGTATGTATGTATGTGTGCATGTATGCATATATGTATGTATGTGTGTATACATATATACATACATATATATGTGTATATATATGTAAATACATACATACATACATAAATACATATGTAGACACCTAAATATATACTTTAAACTCAACTCAATCAAAGGTTTGCATGTGATTGATTTGAGTGTTGAATTTCTCTTAATTTTTTATGATATTTCATTTGTTTCATTTGCATTCATCCAATATATATGTATATGTATACATACATACATACATACATACACATACACACACACACACACACACATATATATATATGCATATATATATGTACATATGCATATATATATATGTTCATATGTATATATGTATAAACATGTATGTTTATATGTAAACATCAACACGTATTTTCAAAAATAAATTGTAAGTTCAACTAATGCCAAGAATGATAGCATACCTACTATCGATTCAAGACTTAACTAAAACAATAGTAAATTAACTAATTTTTTAATTTAGATTTTTTTACGAATATTTTCTATTTAAATTTTATTAATTTAAAAAATAAAATATAAACAATATTCATAAATAAAGGAGGGTGGTATACAACACATCCACAGGTCTAACAAAAGAACTATTACAAAAGGCTCAAGCCCAAAAACATAATAAAGTTGTCATGGCTATGGTAGGCGGAGGAGGAGGGTCATGATCATCAAGCTTCACTCAAACATTACCGAGGATGTCATCATCTATCGAATCCCAACTAGTGAGAGTAGCAACATCTTAATTCTCCTTAGGAGGCTATTTAGTGCAAACCAAAGAGATGGTGAGCAACACACAAGAGAAATTGTCAATGTCAGGCCAACCAAATTTCCACCTTAGAGATGGAAGATGTGAAGTTTGAGGCCATCATCCATAGGAAATAGAGCTTGAATATTTTGAGGCACATAACCATGAGAGTGAGACCATAATATCTATGGCTATCGCACTAGAAAGACTGATTGGGTCCATGTTGATGCCTTCAAGAGGAGATGAAGTTGGAGGAACCAAAGAAATAATGCATGTGTCATTACCCTAGTGGTCCAGTAGCTCTTGAGATGTGAAAATTCAAGTGCAACCTTGCTAGCTTGCACTTGAATCTACATAAGAACATTAGAGAAAATTATTGTTTTATTATACAAAGAAATTTTTTATCGACAACATTGTGAGAAAAAAGAGTAGCATTCCTATCTTTTCAAACACTGAAGATAATTTAAACCTTGAAAGCATACCAAATCTAGGTATACTTGTGTGGGATGCAAGGCTAGTCCCCAAGTAAAATCATGTGCCATAAGAAGGTGGTAGGCTTGAAAGGCCTAAAGAAATCATGAATCCAATTCCAAGCTTCTTAAGCCTGAGAACAAAACTAGAAAAGATACTTAAGAGATTCAATTTGACTATATAAAGAACAACTAGGATTCAAAATTCCAATGTGAGCTAGAAAAGTCCCCAAAGGTAGGAATTGGTGCAATAAGAACCAAGAAAAGTGAGCCAACTTGGGCTCTAGCATAGTAGATCAAATGCCTTGAAATCTTTTTTTTTCCATATCTTGTTAGAGGATTGTAGCTGTCAGTGAAGATTGAGTTGATCCATGTAAGACCCTGTTTCACACATGATTAATGATAAACCTAATTTGTGATATGATTTTATTAAATTGATGATTAGATATATTGTGGATGATAAATAAGGTGATCTTTTGAAAAAATCCTTGTAATTTCATTTTGACATTATGTTCTATTGTCACTACCATGAAGGTGGAATACACTAGTATACTATGGAATACAGATTGAGATTTAAATGGATTATTATATGGTTAAAGTTTAGAATATTCAGCCCATAGATTAATGTGATATACAATGTTACTTATGATCGTGTCGGTAATGTGCAGGAAGACAACAGTGTTAGCATGAGAAGGGAGGACCATCGAGAGCAAATCAAAAGACATCTTCTTGAGGATATAAAGTTAATATGTTGATAGATTAAGAGGCGAAGGTTGATATTAAAGGTATAATTTTTTTTTGTTTGTGAGAATATTTAATTATGTGGGTTAGGGGTTGGGAACCCTTACCCGGGTGTGAAACTCGGATAGATCTTTAAGTGGGTCTTTAAAGAGGGTTGTTGGTCAATTTACTTGGTGGAGATACAAAAATGAACCCCCTAGGGTCTATACCTTAGTGGAAGGGGTCAAGTGGGCATGCAATAGGGTCCCAAGGACATGATTTGACTCCTGAAAAGTCCCCATAATGAAGAGTGACGAATTTTGAGGAGAGGATGGGAGGTGAAAAGATTTGGGGTTGTCCAAGTGCATGCTACCTCTTTAATGAGAAAGGAATCTCATTGAAGAAGGGAGGTACACTCCACACCTCCCCATCCAAAATGTTGCAAGTTGAAACTCCTATATAGTAGGAGAGGAAGAATGAGTAGGGTGTTACCCACTTCTCCTTTTTGGGAGAATCTTGGATTTGGAGTTTTTGGAGAGATAGGAGAAAAAAAGATGGGAGGAATGGAGGAGTCTTCACATTCAAAATGGAGTTCAAGATGCATGGTCTTAAAAGATAAGATTTTCTTTCTCCCTTATTCCGATCAATTTATTTAGTAGTAAATGTGTTGTTGAGTTATTGTGTGATTATTTTGAAGGAAAGTTGTAAAGAGTCCAAAATTTGATGGGTGTGTGTGGCTTGAGAGTTTGATGGTAAAATGGGTAAATTTCATTTCGGGACAAATTATTCTAATTATCATACCAAGATAATTTGGTAGTTTACATCTTGCTCGGGGGAATGGCTAGAGTCCTTTGAGGCTTCATGACGCCATTTATGGTAGGGTGGAGAGAAAGCTTTAGTTATTTGTATGTTACTCTTGTATTTTGAATCATTGATTGCAATATGGAATATCTAGTACTCTGTTTTCCATCGTTGAATATGATATGGAATATGAAATATAACATGATGCCCATCGTTGTATGCATGCTGCTAGAAAACTTGCAAGTATTGTATTTACAAGGTCTCTGCAATTTTAGGAAGGAAATCAAAAGGTTTTCCTTGTAGCATTTATAGGATAAAGATATCATTACGAGGCTCTGCGCAATTGCAAATAAATAAATTAGAGTTAATCATTATTATTTTGCGGTTATGGGAATTGAAATAGAGGAAATGTAGTTATACTGAATCTGGATACTCCATTTGTTTTATTCAAATATGCATATAATGACCTATATTGCATTTGGTTCCTATGTAATCCCTTTATGAATACCTGTGAAAGAAAGGGTATTTTCTCATAGTAGACTCCTACATCTTCTACTTCTACTAGAGGATTTTTATGTTCTGTTGAAGTATTATCGTTAACAGTGGGCATATTGCATTGAATCTATTTATACTACTTTCCATGTAAGTCGATGAAATTATGGTTCAAAAATAATGCATTTAGTACATGATACACAAGATTTGCACATTTGAGAAAAGGCAGAATATCCTCACTGCTGGTGTATCAGGAATCTTGGCTCATTTGGTTAGTCATGCCTGTAGTGAGTTACCATGGACGTAGTTTCTTTCGTAACACTAGAAGCTTTCCTCCATTTCCCACTCGTGTCATTACATCAAGAAGCTTTCTTTTAAAGAATAAATTTTTGCATATTATTCTGGTAAAGAGAGAAAGAAAATAAGAAAAAGAGAAATAATAAGTAGATAGGTCGCTTCAGGATGAAATAAACCAAACAAGAGTTTTGTAAGAATTTATGTCAAAACAAAAGCTTAGGACTCCCTAATCTGGCAACTGCAGGGATACCCATAGCATAGTCAGCCACACCAGCCCTTCCTCCTTCGCATCCAAACAACTAAGTGCAATTTTTGCATTGATTGGGGCCTTCCATATTTAGGAGGATTTCTTGTGCCTTGGGAAATTTTAATTTGACCCTGGATACTGCCCTAATCTCTACCATGTGCAGTCGAAGGAATTGGAGTTCGAAACTATCCTTGTGCAACAAGGTAAAATAAAAAAAGCAAGGTCAAGCTCTCCCTCCAACGAAGACTTAAATGTTTTAACAACTTAACCTCAATCATATTATGACCTCCTGCATATACTGCAAGGTAAAAATCGTGTGACAGTCATTGTTGATTTCACCTCATGTGTGTGTATTGTCACAAGTTTATTTTGTAGCAAAAAAAAAAATTCAAAATAATGAGTTGGATACGATGCATTAAAGGTGGGATGGTAGGAATTAATTCACTGACAGAGAGAGCAGTAAAGGCGTGATAACCCTTAGAGTAAGTCTAGCAGTCCACGTGTATACCACGAGATTTGAGTCTGCTACAGAGGTTATCTAGTGGCCATCACTGAAATCTCACACAATGTGAACTCATTAAATAATGAAGAATACCATGACTTCATCGATGGTTTAAGAGCCTTGCAGAAGGGAAGGGACTGACATACTTCATATAGAGTATACTCTTCTGCAAGCCGTCACATCACCCACTCCTATGGCATCATGGCTTATCAGTAACCACCCAAACGATTTTCCCTGGCCAGAGCATTTTAGGTATTGATGAGTGGTGACGTAAACCCCATCATATCGCCGTTCACTTTAACTCAGTGTTTCCATGAAACGTGTTACCTCTAGTTGGGATATCGGAAAACTAACTCCTCACAACAATGTTTCTTTTATACGACACCACACCGAGGTAATGTAACAATTACTATGCTTTAGAAACTGTTTATTAATGAAAACGTAACACTCTCATTTGCATTCTAAGAAAACTGCCTCATTTCAATCACCCGTGATCTAATTGATGCCTAGAAGCAGGATCCTTTTGATAAACACAACCGTGGGATTTTACCACTCTGAAACCTTAGCTCTTATTAAAAATGGTGTAGCTGCCCAACACTAGATACTATAAGCATTTTATTAAATTCTTATTTTGACACTCTAAACAGCTAGAGATGTAGAAATGACTCCATTGGCATAACTGTTGGTTCGATAAATCTCAATGTAAGCGATGGGCTACCGTGATGGGTTACCATTATATTTCTAGTCCGTAGATATAAATACAATACTACAGCAGCTAAGGTATTAATATTTTCTAGCAGGCTTCATAATGATGTCACTGTAACTTTACTAAGGCTGAAAAATAAAATAAAATCCAGTTATCCACTAGCACACAAAATTAATATTGTCCAAATTAATATTGTCCCCTGTGTTGTCCTCTCACCCAATCCTGCTCTATTGCACTTCTACAATTCTCAGTTTCAAATCCCTTTGCAATTGTATTTCTAGCAGTTCTTCGTTTTCATCATCTTCAATCATTTATTCATTCTAGTTGCATTCTCCCATGTGCAAATCAAGCACCCATGCAGTTGTCCATGTAATGAGATGGACATTGAATTTGAGATATGATTAACATGCATAGCTTTGGCATCCATGTTGTTCCAAAATAAATAAATATATATTATAGATTAATTCTGATGCCTCCGTGTAAACTTCAAATTCTATTAATTATGCCGAAGGCGTGTCCTATATGAGCTTTCCAAGCTCATTTTTCCTATGAACGGTCTAAAATGAAGGATAAGGCCTGGTTGACATTATAATGAATCTCAGCCGTCCGCTGTGTTTTTCTGCTTTCCCCGCCGCTAAGGTTCGCTGAAAATGATGGCCATAATATGCGCGTTTAAGTTTTAACATTACGGCATCCTTTCTTCGCACTGTCTGTGCAGCCACTGTCTCCAATGCTGTCGTGTTTGTTAGACCTGCAGATTGCGCGGCACACTTTTTCTACAATATGATGTGATATTAATTAACAACTACATATTCATTTATCAAATATTTAAAACTAGGCCTACATTCTCGTTTGTTGTGCACTGTGTGGTGATAGTAGGTAATTGTTTTTTCCCAGATTACCTAGGGGAGAGGACCCAGTAGTTGTGCACCCTAACTTCGCGTTCTTAATTCTCCTACATGAAAATTTCAAATCACTCCCAATTTTTTACAGTGGCTTGCTTGATAAGTCCCCTGCTTACAACTTTCGTTTCAAGTTGTCATCATTAATTTTGATACCTTAATTATGCGTTACCGTAAAAAGTGTAAAAAATCCCTATTTTCTAACCCCCTACCAACCGTAGTGAATTACCACCCCCGATTCTTGAACACTTTACACCAATACTTGAACACTTTATCATAAAAAAAAATCACTTTCTATTTTAAATATGATTGTACATTGTTGACAAATTAAACAACTTGTTACTAATAATTAATTAAATATGAATTACTTATAATTACTAATAATCTTTAAATAGCACATATTTTTTTTACTACATGAATAATTTTTACCTATAGATTATTTATAAATTACATTTAATTGTGACTAAATTATCTATAAACTTTTAATAAACTACTATTCCTATGACCTATCGCTTATAACCTAACCCTAATTTGTAAGTTTTTCTTACCTCCTCATTTGGTCGATCCTGTAGCCGCCGTGTCCATTGCTAAGGGCTGCAACCAACGTGCCCATTGTTGAAGCTCTACAATGAACGTGTCCATCCGCGAGATCTGCAACCATGCAACAGAAGATGCTGACCAAGTAGGTAAGGTTGCATATATTTTTGTTGGTTATCTTTGATTTTTGTTCGGTGTTTTAACAAGTTTGTTGATTTGCAGGTCGCCTCCTCTTCCCATATTCATGAGCCCCTGGGCGAACTAACTTCCTGATCCGCCGCCGGCTTAGTAGCAGTGTTTTCGAGTATGGTGCGCTTCGCCTCCTGTGACGAGAATGTCGTCTACTGTTCACTTCCCCGCCAATCCTGTAGCCGTCACCTGCTGTCGACCATGCAACTGTGTCTATGGACACAACCATTTTACAAGGGTTTGGAACTCTTTGAGCGGTAAGGTCTTTTCTGACCTTACTGGGGCTATGACCCATTTTCGGTGGTATTAATTTTTGCATTGCAGTTTATTTCTAAAACTTTAAGGTTAGGGTTTATAAATTTTGGATTGATGTTCTTTGATTTTCGAAAACCCACAATAAAATTTGGTGGTCTGATAAATTTAAGGCCTTCTTCTTTTTCTCGTTGTTCTATCAGAAGATGTTTTGTTTTTTTGGGGAATACCCAACTAGAAAATTGGGCTCAGTAAGGTGCTAAAAGCATTTTAGGGTCAAGCCGCTAACTTTTCTGAGCATTTTCTGATAAAATTATAAGATGCAAAGTATACTGTTTTCTGATAAAACTTACAGTAACCTCATATGCTTTTTCCTTATTGCTTCATTTGAGAAAATTGCCCATATTTGGTATTGTCTATTTGCAAAAACCAAGTTTCCCACTGCGACAAAAGGATAAAATGGGTTAATGTTGTCAGTCACCCATGCGTTTGCTGCAACCTCATCACTTGCAATCTTCTCAAGCTCGCCGTTGTCAACTCCCACAATCACTTCGATTCCAGAATTGTTCAGGGCCTGCAGCACGTCCAGATTTGCTTTGAATAATCTCACCTTTCCTATGTTGTTCGACTTCAACGGATTCACTACCTCTTTGGGAGAAGGCAAACTGTTTGAAAGCTTTCTGTAGCATACTCCTATCTTTGCACCATCTAATAGACATAGAAATAAGAGATTTTATTAACATGAGATCAATACAATTTACTTTGGTATAAGTTTTTCATAGTCTATTAATTAGAATAGTACATGTTTCTGATGTAATTTGTGTATGTTTTCTGTTGGAAAAAAAAACTAACACCTGTCCAAAATGCTTTGTCTTGGGATAAGAATGTCCTCAGGTGATGAATCCCAGTACTCAGTAACTGTCAACTGATAAATCCCAGTACCCACTAATTGTCAAATGGACTGAAGGTGTGACAAGAAGACTTAAAGTAACAAAGACAAAAACTTACAGTAACCTCATATGCTTTTTCCTTATTGCTTCATTTGAGAAAATTGCCCATATTAGTGCTTTTACTTGCTTTTCTAGGGTTTTAGGAATGATATGATTAAAACACAACATGACCAATGAACCCAATAAGCTTTGTCCTTTGTAATTGCAGGTACATAGCAGAGAATACTGTATATTATCTAATGAATGTCATTCCATCCAACCATCAAAACCCAAATTATAACTTAACCCATTCAGTATTGAAAAGCCATAGTATAAAGAATCTGAGACAAAAATTCACCTGTATTCTTTGTTCTTTGTACTGCCTGCCGACAAACAGATTATTTAATATCTAAACATTGAGTACCCAACATAATATCAAATCATGCAAGAACTTATCACGTTCAAGTTCATCTTCATGCAAGAGATAATATAAAAAAAATTAATGGGAAACTATCTATTCATTGCTATTGTACACCTTTTTATTTGGTTTCTATCTAGTTTGCTTGGCCAAACTGGTAGAGATAACTCCTCTCCTATCATTTTCAAAGGGCGGGACAAATCTTGCATTTTATCATCGTTAAGTCCATTTTAGTTGGTCGGTTGGGGTGTCCTTTGGTGGCTTTAGTGTATTCAACGAATCATGGGCTAAAAATTGCTTTGGTTGGATTGCAAGCAGCTGCAAAAGTTTCAGTACAAGTCAAATCATGCCTGGTGTTTAAGTAATTTTTAGGTATGCTTGAAGTGTCCTTCGTGAGTCTATAATTTTTATCTTTAGTCTCCAATGTTTATATAGCAATCTTCATGATTGAAGACATGGTATCTTCAATCTCCAATGTTTATATAACAATGTGCATAGACTGAAGATGGCATGCAATGAAAAAAGTTGATTCAACTTATTGTTATATAAACATTGTAGACTGAAGACAACATGCAATCAAAAAAGTTGAATCAACAAATTCAACAAATTGTTATATAAAAATTATAGATTGAAGATAGCATGTGAACATTGTACGCAGAATAGTTGTTTCGACACATTGTGATATAAACATTGCAGATTGAAGATAGTATGTGAACATTCAAAACAAAAACATATTTTTGAAGAGATCATTGAACATACATATATATTTAGTTACAAAACATTACATGCTAGATTGAAGATAGTGTGTGAACATTCAAAACAGAAACATATTTTTGAAGAAACATTACATGCTAGATTGAAGATAGCATGTGAATATTCAAAACAGAAACATATTTTCAAATAGATCATTGGACATACATATATATTTACTTACAAAACATTACAAAATGACCAGCCTGTACATGCTGCAAAATAGGCATGGTTTGCACAATTGTTACATGGTCATGCATTGATATATCCACTTACAAAGCATTACAAAATGGCCAGCCTGTACATGCTGCAAAATAGGCATGGTCTGCACAATTGTTACATGCTCATGCATTGATATATTCAGTTACAAAACAAAATGACCAGCCTGTACATGCTGCAAAATAGGCATGGTCTGCACAATTGTTACATGCTCATGCATTGATATATCCAGTTACAAAACATTACAAAATTACCATCCTATAGATGCTGCAAAATAGGAATGGTCTGCACAATTGTTTCAAGGACTGCAAATTGTAACCATTGCAGAATATACAAGGTCTGCTAAATCAAACATATATTACACAAATAGGCAATGCTAAATAGATATGTAGAATTGATTAGTTTACCATAAATCCAGGGAATGGTTTTGGCTCCTCCTCCATAGGACTCTCTGTTGAAGTTTTAGTTGGAGTAGCTGAATCAACATGGGGCTCCTCCTCCATAGGACTCTCTGTTGAAGTTTTAGTTGGAGTAGCTAAATGAACATGGGGTGTAACAGGGGTAAGATGACCAAACATATGTTCATCTAAAAGCCCAGAAAATTGGAACTGTTTGACAGGGGAGTGAGGGGGGCTATGGCTAGTAGCAACTTGGAACTTGGTAAGAGAAGCGTATGCAGGGGTTAAAATGTTGTACATATCTCTTAAAATGTTATGGTGTTCAGGTAGGGGAGTTGATGGAGTACTCATATGCTCAAAACTAGTTGTAACTTGTGTTGTATTACCAAGTAGGGGAGCTGGAGTACTTGTCTGCCCAAAACCAGTTGTAACATGTGTTGTATTACCCAGTAGGGGATTGATGGAGTAGTCGTTTTCCCAACACTAGTTGTGACATGTGTTGTATTACCATTCTTGACCTGCCTTTGTTTCTTTCTCAACTCTCTCTCCTTTTGTTTTTGAAGCCTTTCCTCCTCCCTCCTCTGTCTCATTATTTGTCTTTCAATTTTTTTCTCTTCCTTATTTTTTCTTTGCTCAATTTGACGAAGCTTTTTTGCTTCCATCTGTTTTTTCTTCCTTTCTTTCAGCTGTTGAAGTTCAATTTTCCTTGCTTCTTGCTGTTCTTGCAAAGCTATATAATCGTTTGACGTTAGAATTTGAGATGTTTTGCCCAATCTTAGTGCATTATTGTCAGATGGAATGGACCTCTTTCTAACCCTTTCAATGGGCAGCTTCAGAAATTTGCTTAAAGAGCCTTGACTACATAGCACCTCTTCATCTGCTGTTTCCAAAGCACCTTGGCTATCAATTCAGCTTCATTCAATTCTGAATTTGTAGAACCCCATATTGTTGTATCTGCATAATAATGAACCACCTCATTGCTTGGTATTGGAGGTGGAGAAGGCATGCTTAAAGATATTTCCTCATTTTGGAAATCAATTTGCACTCCTAAGTTTTCTGCTCTTTCTTTAACCCAATTTGGTGGGTCAAACTGAGTTGGTAGACTTAAGTCATTGTCATTTTGTGTTTGGCTGACATGAGTATGAGTATGTGAACTTTTGTCTTCATCTGGGTCAGATGCTGCTGTTGATTTTTCTGCTGTCATTTGTTTCAAACATTCTTCCACTTGAGTTTCTTCATAACCAGCCATCCTCAAGATGCTTGCAATGCCTTCAATCTCATTGTCTTCTTCTATATTGAATGCTTCACTTGGCTTCATGTCCTTACACAGTGCATCTCTATCCAATGGCCAAATTCCAGTCCTACGAAAACCTGCTTTGATGTTTTCAGGCACAAGAGCAAGATTGAAAGCTTTGCTTGCAATTTTTTCCATTTCTGCTCTTCTTATTTCTATGTGTGGATGTTTTGCCATCCGCTTTGACCTCTCTATTTTGAAATGTGTCTTGAATGGAGAAAAGACACTTACATCCAAAGGCTACAGTTTGTGGCTGGTATGGGCAGGTAGCGTGAGAAGATCAATACCTAGAGATTTGGCTTTTTGGATAGTGGTTAAAGCCACATGGCTTCCATGTCCATCAAAGATAAGCAGTTGTCTGTTTGTGGGTGAAGCCCCACCTGGAACTGATCTAGCAAAGTGATGCAGCCAATTCAAGAATAATTCTTTAGTCATCCAAGCGTGTGGCTGTGCTGCCATGCAAGCTCCTGCTTCACAATTAGCAATGTAATTGTTTAGTTTTTTTTTTGCCTTGAAAATATAGAAACCTGGTATGCTGTAACCTGCTGCATTAATACAAGACAGTATTGTAATCCATTCTCTACTTTTAGATAAAATATATGGCACACTTTTGCTACCCACTTTTGCAAGCACTTTCATTCCACAATTTATGCCTGCTTGCACACCTGTTTCATCACAATTCCATATCTTGGTTGGCCCATATTGATTAGCTTTGTAAAGTTTTTCCAAGTTGTCATAGAAATCAGCCACAATACTTAGTCGCAACATTAGTGCTCTGTCCCTATCTAGACCCTCGGCTGCCCGTAGTGTCAATTCTGGATGACGTTTGCGGAAACCCATCCACCATGATCTTCCTGGTAAACCATTCTTGAATGGATTTGGCCTATTTTGACAGATGTGGGCCACATGTGATTTTAGTTGAATAACCTCCAATCCATGACCAATTTGAGCTAATTCTTTGCACCACTCAACTACTTCTTTCTCTTCTTCCATAGACAGGATTGTTGGTGGTCCTTTTCTTTTTGTTGTTGTTAGTCTTGACAGCCAATATGTTAAACTAGTAGTAGGAATTCCCCACTTTTTAGATGCTGCTCTTATTGAAAGCCCATAGTCCTCAACATCTTCCATGGCATGAGACATATCTTCTTCTGTCCATGTACTATTATTGCACTTTGTCTTTTTTCTAGAATGTTGAGAAGTTTGGACATCAACATCCATAGTCTCCGCATTGTTATCAGTAGGTGGGTTGGCTGAAGTCTCACCATCATCTGAGTCAACCACTTGAAATTTCACACCCCGTGCTAAACGAGTTCTTGACATTCGGTTTGTTCTCTTGCTTTTTCTCTTTCCTGCAGCCATAATGCCTAGAGAAAAAATTATCAAATATTAGTTATTTTGTAAAGGCATGTAGTAATATATCAAGAAAAACCATCCAGACCAAGCCTTTACAAGTGATCCATGAATACAATGTTCACATCTTTCATGAAAGTTGCAGGTGTATTTGAAAGTCCAAACAAAAACACTAAACTCATAATGGCATTAGCATTTTTTATAAGATTTTTCAAAACATCTTTTCTTAATCTATAATTGATAGTGTCTGAATCTCAAATCTATCTTAAAATAGACCATTGATCTTCTTATCTACCTTGCATCAGAAACTAGTTCTTGATCATACAACAGTCTATAAAAAAAATGCAAGGTACAATTATTTTTAACAATAAGTAGTTTGGTTTTCAAAATATGTTCAAATTGTCACTTCCACTCATGTAAGTTCAGACACTTTCAACACGAAAGTATTCTAGAAACATGAACCAAGCATTTGTTCAAACATGTTTTATCAAAACTATAATTTTGATAATTCAGGAGCAAAGAACAGAACTATTTTTTTCTCACATCAAACATGTTTAACAAACCATGAGGTGTATTTATTTTATTAAGGGATAACTACAATTGAATGTGCTACTTGAATGGCAAGCAACTATGATTAGAGCAATATCAAATGCATACTTTGATTGTTCTTGTGTTATGTTCTATTTCACCGCTGCTAGTAACTGCAACATCAATGCAAATTCAATGTTCAGAACGTATTCGAAATGTTTTCTAGTTTACTTTACTTGACTCTAGAAGCTAGAAGCTAAAAGTCTCTATTGTTGAGCTGACTATGAAGAAATTGTTCAGTGCTGATCGCTAAGTGATAGTAATAATTATAATCAAAGGAAGACAAGCATTAACAAAAACAGAGCCTCTGTTACTATTGGCTTGCCCATTTATTTGACCGTATATATTTAAATTAAAGATCGTGCCCACTGCCACTCCCACTACGTGATTTAACCATTGATGCATGCTTAGAAACAGACTGTTTTGGCATCTATGCAAATTCAATGTTTAACACGTATTCGAAACATTTTTTAGTCTACTTGACTTGACTCCAGAAGCAACCTGCTATGAAGAAACTGTTTAGTGCTGACCTGACTATTGGCTTTCCATCTATATATAAAACAAATAACCTTCTTAAAAGAGGTTTTTCAATTAATGATATGAATTTCAATTTTATTGATTTTGGATTTTGATTGTGTTTGTATTTTTATATTTTTGATACAAAAGTACAAGCATAATCAAAATACAACAATATTGAAAGGTTTTTCAATATTGAGTAAAGGCATGGGGTGCAGGAGTGTAGGAAGGAATACCTTTGTCTACATTTGCTTAGTTATCAACTAATTATTCTAGTTTATATTCGATCACCATGCAATCTTTTTGTTGACTAAGTTATCACTCATTTTCGTAGCTCATATTTAGGAAACTCCCTTCAACGCTATTTGGCAATCAATTATGTCACAACATCTTGCTAGGTAAAATCATTCCTAAATTGTATAATCATATCACGTTTCCAACTCAGTTTTCACTTCAAGTTTCCTACTCATATATTACTCCAAATATATTTTAATAGCATACTTCCTAGCATTGAACACTTCAAAATATATTATTCAACTAATAGTTTTGTGAATTCTAAAATATGTAGATAAAACATTCATATTATGACTTTCTAAATTATAAATCTAAGCAAAATTAAGTGATGATATCCTTGAGAATAGTTGACTAAACAAATTATAATATATAGCAATATATTTTATTAGGGTTTCATGCTTATTCTTTCTAGTATCCTTTGTTGTTCTTTTGTTCTCGTACTACTTATTTGAATAGGAAATTCTTATATTTTTTTACATTTATTATAAGAAATTTTAGCTTGACATACTTTTACCTTCTCTATTCTTAAGATGAAGATGGAGACTTAAATATTTGACCATTAAGAATAGAAAAATGAAAGTAATCGAGACTTAAGAAAATTCACCAATTCAATTGACCAACTAGTTATAATGAAAATAACACCACATTCACCTATTTTGTATTGATTGATTTGGTCGACTGATGCTTAATCAAATCTAACCCTCTGAGCTATTTTGATCCATTAAAGGTCGTAAAATTCTATGTTTTGCAAGGGTTTATTCAAAGTCAAATATATTAAGGTTTCAAAAAATTGTAAACTTTCACAAAAACCATAAGTCTTGACCGAGGACCTTGCACTTTTCTTATAATTCATCATTGACTGATGGTCTGAGCTTCCTAGCCTTTAAGTTATGTCTTTTAAGTTATTCTATTTTATGTCTTCACTCTGCAAAGGGGTACAAAACATTAAGCACTGTATCCCCTTCCTCTACTCGTTTTCTACATAACCGTGGACGCTTTCGAACAGAGAAGACAGATTCATTAAATTTGAGCAAACACTCGATGTTATAGAAGAAATGCTCAGGATTCAATGGGGGAAGAATTTATATGATTCTTGAAAAATGAGACATTTAATCAAAACGTTTTTGACATATTTTGGGCTCTTTCATATAGTCTCCCAATATGCAGACTATATGAAAGAGCCCAAAATATGCACAAATAACTATCTCCAATAATGCACAGCTTTGATATAAATTAAAATAGATTTGTAATTTATACTTTTCATATGTAAACAAATTTCCTTCTCAGATGAATATAAATTAAAATAGATGAAGGAAAAAACAACATACCTGAACAGTAAACACCAGAACAGTCTGAATCTGCAATATGATATGTTGAGTTGTCTGGTAATCTCTTGACAGCTCTCACAGTATGCAGAGAGAATGTATGTAGTCTGATACAGAGAAAGTAAATGGTTTTATTGCATTGCATGTCATATGAAATTGAAATTGAAATTGGTTTGGTTGATCCGTGGCTTGTAAATGATGCATTCTTATTGGATAAAATAAATTGAAATTGGTTTGGTTGATCCGTGGCTTGTAAATGCTGCATTCTTATTGGATAAAATAAGATGTCAAAGATTGAAAGAGGCAATTTTAAATTTTGTCGTAGTAGTTGGTTGATATTGCTGGAATTGGTGAGTCTCATAGCTGGTATTTGAATTTTTGCAGGTACTAGAGGCTCAACATTTATTGATATTGCTGGAATTGGTGAGTCTTAGTGCTGGTATTTGAATTTTTGCAGGTACTAGAGGCTCAACATTTATTGCTGAGAAGTATTCATAGATAGTACGAGTGATTGATAGGAGAAGTCTACACTACCAACAATTTTTGTTCAGATTTAATGATAGATGGCAGTAGATATTGAAAATAGAGTTTTCTATATTAGTTAAGATGTGCACTAGAACTTGAAGGGATTAGCCTACTTACTAAGTAGGTAACAAGTACAAGTTTGACTATTTTGTTCATTTGTTTGGACAAAAGTGAATGTAATTTTTAATATTAGTTTTGTTATCTGTGCAGAAGTATTCTGAAGTTGTTATAAATAATATTTTATTTTATGTCATATTCAATGTGTAATGAATGATAAATGTTTATTATTTTTTTATTGATTATTGGTAGTTGCACAGTTTTTAGTATATCTATGATTGACACAAAAATATATAAATATTGATATTTAAATGTTCAATTAATAGTTTGTATCTGTTCAATTAATACATAAAAATATCACAACAAGTATCACAACTATTAGAACGCGCTCCACTATTGGGTCCTCTCCCCTAGATAGTAAAATAAAATGGTAAAAGTTTTATGGAAATATTTTAAGATATTTAAAAGAAGTTAAATAAAAGATTTTAAATTTAATTTTTAATTAGCTTGGAATGAAAAAATAAATTAATTTATCAGTTTTCAATTTATTGTTTTTTAATGTATAATATAATATATTTATATTTATTCTATATTTTTTATATACATGTATGGTTAGTAATATAGTAAAATATTATGTTATATTATATAATATAATTGTAAAATTCCAATGTCTATATTTATAGTATTTTTATTTTATTTTTTTAATTATTTAAAATATTTTTTTGTAAAAAATAATTAGTTAAAGAGCTATTTTATTTACTTTTAGAATTATTTTAACTTATTTTATTTGCACTTATCAAGTGTTATTTTTTGAAAAAAACTATTTTGATATTTACAAATACATCTTTTATGTTAACATCCAGATTTAAAACTAACTATTAAAAGATGTATACAAATGTTAAACATAAAAGATTATTAATTTTGAAAGTACAAATACTAGCATATATATATATTTCATAATCTATATAAATTAAGCTGAGAGATATCTTTTTGAGGATATTTATTTAAAATATAATATAGCATAAATATCATTTTTTTTAAATTATTATGAATTTTTCTTCTTAGATAGAGTGTAGACACAAGTTTATCAATTACAAAATTAAAAAAAGAAGACAAGAATTCAAAATATTATATGAACATAATAAAATATAATATAAATAGTATAAGAAATAATAATAAAATATTAATTAATAAAAATATTTTAAATTATATAAAATAAATAAATAATAAAGTATTAATCTCTAAAATATATTATTGATAAAACATTTAACATTTAATATATTATTGATAAAACATTTAAATTATAAAAGAAAAATAAATAATAATATAAATATAAATATAATAAATATATATTATAAATATGATATAAGATAAAAAAAAAATCAAATAAAATATAATATAATATAATTATAATTATAGATTGATAATTACTAATATATATTTTAAAAATGATCTATATAAAATGTTGTCAAGAGATATCTTCTAAAATTGTAGGTGTATATTTAAAGGCTATTTTACACATTTTAAGATATATAATTGAATTTATTTTTGGATTCAAAACTTTGATTCAAAAATTCTAACACCAGATGTCATAACATGAGAGGAGAATGGAGAGATGGTCCATGTTAGGATTCCTCATCCAAGAGGCACTTGGAGAAATTATGGAAGCTAACAATTTGACAAAAGAAGTGGATCAACTTGTTTCAAATTCAATTGAGAACAAACCTACATAATCTCCTAAATATCTTACAGTAATCTATATAAATAACACTAAAATATATTTTTTTGAAACACTTATTAAATATTTTTTAATTATATTAAAATATAATAATTTAATATTATTAATATATAATAATATAATATACCTATCAAAAAATATATAATAATGTAATATTAATATTATACTAATATTTTTATATAATATTATTGTAATATATTTATTATTAATATTAGTATTATATTTGTAATATTAAAATTATATTATTATTATTATTATTATTATTATTATTATTATTATCATGCAAAGATATATCATGAAAATCAAAAATTATCCATGCAAGTTGTAAGCAAAGAGAGATATTCACAAAATATAGGTCAATGGTTTTCCTTTGATGATGTGCATTTGAGGATATACTTTTTCCCCACATTCCTACATATTTGAAGCTGGAGAAACCATCTTACTCTAATTATTTATTGATTGCGTTAAAGAGAAAATAATATATTTCTATTTTGAGGTAAGGACCTTTTGTGACAATGATTTTTCATACTAATGGCATAAATTAAATAAAAAAAATAAAAAAATAAAATTATTCCAAGTAACTAAGTACATTAAGCAACTATAGGTCTCAATTAAAAAGCAAATCATGTTTATGAAAAAAAAAGCAAAATTTGTTGTGGTAGTGAATGTGATACTGCAAGAAATGGCATTGAAAAAATTTAATAAACTTATTATTTTATTAAAAGTGGACATTTGGAAAAGACTTTAATCTACTCATCAACTTAATCCAACTAAGCCATTGCAGTAATCATGATTGGTGGCTAACCCATTGTAATATAGTAAAAAAATTTGAAATAACCTAACTAAATGCTTGCATCACTTAGATTCAAAGAGGTTTGATACTACTTGGCTTTGTCTTGCAATGCACAAACCCTTAAATGTATTTCCATTCACAAAAACCCACATAATCCATTGAAAAGACTTATATTAACACTTGGTTGATTAATTAGACTGACATGTGTGCCTAGAAGTTATCCTTAACTCTATGAAAAGATCAATCAAACATGGGAGACAACAACTGCCATTAATAGATACAAACAATTTTAACATTAATTTTCTAAGTGTATATAATGACAATAATGATACGACTCATAATTAGACTTTGTTGATGCTTTTAGATAGATTCTTACACTTGATTACATTATTATTTACAAGAAATCAATGTTAGATTGGCTCAAAGGCTCCAACAACAATTTGACGTACAATAAAGACCAATGTATAAAGAACACAAAAAAAAAAACAAATAATAGAAGAATCTAACACCTAACACAATCTAAGCCCAAGCACTTTATTTGCAACAACACAAAGGTATATAGAATTATGCCACCAATATATCTGTTTTCCTCTTATATTTTCATTCTAGCAAAGTCAAAAGTAATTTTTCTAAATATTTAATAATAATTAACCAAACAGTGAAATTATTTTTACTAAACATGAAATTCATCTAAAGTAAGATAGTTTGTCTCTCATTGGTAAATAGTTTGGTCAGTGCAATAGGAGAGAGGGGCCTATAGTGGAGCACCCTAACTTCACGTTTCTCAAAATCTTATGTGGAAATTTCAAATCACTCCCAGTTTTGTACAAATGTTTATTTGGCAACTCACATGCTTCTATATTTTGTTTTAGGGTCACATCATCAAATATGATGCCACATCAGCTTGCTTTTTGTTGAGGTATCCAAAAAGGCCCAAAAATAAAGTGAGACCAATAGTGGTGCACTAAGTCATGTTTTATTGGTGCCCTGATGTGGCATCACATGATTTGTCAATTTATGTACTTTATGGATAAAAAGTGTTTTGTAATTGGTATTAAGGTGCTCCACTATGGGGCATACTAAGGACTACTTCTATCCCCACTATTGGACCCCGCTCCAATATGGGCCCCTCTCCCTTACTCCCAACACTTTTTGCAAGAACTCATCTACCTGTAAGTGGAAACCCCTATAAAATACCTATGAAAATTTCTACATAATACTACCGCTCCATTAATGTTCTGAGCTTCTAAATTTCAAAGTATGCATCCAATTTCTATCACCATTCAAACCCAAAGTGGACAAAAGAAAACTCACTTCTACACATACAAATAAAACAGTGAAATATTACAACCGCCCATGCTTTGTTTGACCTTTAATCACTTCCTCAATAACGGTTGTGTCATGCTCTCAACATGGATAAGAGTAAGAAGAAAAAGAAATGAGTAGCTGAATACATTTTGATACATAAATCCTCTCCTACGTAGCTGCAAAAGAAAGGTATTTTAATTTCTCATTTTTAAAACTGACATTCACCTCATACACCTTACGTGCCATTTACCTCATGAGCATGCTTTGTTTGCTGCTAGATAAACATATCTATCATCCATTGTGGCACCCAATTTTGAGTATTTTCTGGCATCTAAAATATTAAACAAGAACCATAATAAAGGCACCTCCTTTCTACACTCACTTGGTGTTCAAAAGCTTAGAGACAGGCTGAAACATGGCGTCTCATTTTGAATCCCAAATATTTTGTTTCATTTTTATTGTTGCATATTCAAAGTTGCTAATGCATTTTCCTCTGTACCCACAAATGGCATTTGGCTATTGCTAGAAAATTCCTTCACCTCTAAAACCCACACCCTCACAGATATTTATAACTAGTAAAACACATGCATTGTTCGACACAATCAAAATTTGTTTTGCACTATGACTCCAAATGCTACTTAGTATCTATAGGAGGAATCCATAGTACAATAAATGACTGATTCCTCAAATTTTAACAAAATAAGGAAAATTGCGTAAAAATGTGCTCCTAGCAGCCGTCCCAACTTCTGCTTTTGTTTCTCCCCCCTTCAAGAATAATCAAGAGGTCAAAATCACAAATGCCTCCATGAAAAGGAAATTCACTACCTTTTGTAAAGGATCTGAGATCTTTTAAGAATTACCGATTACCCTTCCAACAAAGAAGAGAAGTCTGGGGTTTCATGGTTGCTAACTCTCCATCAGTGAGAAAATATTTATCATTTTTTTAGGCCTACCAACCTAGCACTTCAAAGCCAACAAAAAAATCACCGATGTCTTCAATCATTGTTTTTTAATGTATAATATAATATATTTATATTTATTCTATATTTTTTATATACATGTATGGTTAGTAATATAATAAAATATTATGTTATATTATATAATATAATTATAAAACCCCAATGTCTATTTATATTATTTTAATTTTATTTTTTTAATTATTTAAAATATATATTTTTTTAAATAATTAGTTAAAGAGCTATTTTATTTACTTTTAGAATTATTTTAACTTATTTTATTTGTACTTATTAAGTGTTATTTTTTGAAAAAAACTATTCTGATATTTACAAATACATCTTTTATGTTAACATCTAGATTTAAAACTAACTATTAAAAGATGTATACAAATGTTAAACATAGAAGATTATTAATTTTGAAAGTGCAAATACTATAAGCAAAATAAAATAACTATTAAAAGATGTATAAAACCAACTATTAAAAGATATACACAAGATGTAAAACATAAAAGATTATTAATTCTAAAAGTGCAAATAAATAAATTAAAATAATTCTAAAGAATAAAATAACTCTTTAATTATTATTTTTTTTACAAAATAATATTTTAAATACAAGAAAAATTACTACCCTTCATAATTTATTTTCATCCCCTATCAAATTTTGGAACAAATATTTTTAATGGAGGATTGGATGTTTGCCCACTGTAAATCTTATTTATTAAGAGGGTTTTAGAGTATGTTTATTTAAATGAAAATTACGACCAACATCCTAATAATGAGCACATTTAGGTTTTAAAATAAAATGGAAATTACAACAAATATCCTAATAATGAACAAATTTAGGTTTTAAAATTACAACATCTTTTACTTTGTGTAGTTAAGTATAAAATAGCATCATTTACTACACAAATGTGTGCAAAAAATAAACCAATTTTTTCCTAATTGGCTTTCCACAAATAGCATCTTTTAAAATGCTTGCGGTCCACAAAAGTTCTCTTATTGTCTTGCCTATTCTATAAAAAATATATATAATTAATAGTTTGTTAAAGAAACTAATATATAATATTAATAAATAATATAATTACATATTTATAATTTCTTTTTTAATATATAAAATATAAAATTTACATTATATTAATTATGTTAATATATACTTAATTACGTGGGGTAAAGAATGGCATAAAGTTAAAATCTAAGGCGTTAAAAACTAAGTGTGCTCATTATTAAGATCTTGGCAGTAATTTTAATTTTCATAAAAATTACTCTAAAACCCTTGCCCAAACCTTATTTTCAGGCTGCAACTCGTCAAATTGGAGGACCTTTCACCGAAAGGTCAATATCAAGGAGGAAGAGTTTGAAGCCATAAAAAGTGGCTAAAAAAAAAGAAAAAATTGATGAACGGCTGAGATTTGTTTAACTACCTCCTCTCGGGGTTTTTCAATTGTTGGCAGACGAATTGAGTTCGGGAAACTCAAATAAACACACGTCTATGATTTGCAAAAAATCAGACCAAAAACTCTCCCTAAACTCTCCCTAATTGACCTTCCACAACACTTCGGCGTACCTATTGCACACCAAGGTGCCATAATGCTAAAACAGAAAAAATTTTAAAATCAATAAATTGTAATGTTTTAATGACAAAGATAAATTTGAATGGAGATTTCCAAGGTTACAAGTTAGGGGCGTATGGCTTTCCTTTTAAAAGAGGATTAAGAAAAAACGAAATAAAATAAAATCATGTGAACTTATAAAAGAAAGACTCTAAAAGTTAAAAGGAGGCTTACGTGGCCTTTAGGCTTGGAAGAATAAAATAAAAGAAAAATATAATGATTATAAAGAAGATTTAGAAAATTAAGTATTTTAATATGTTTCCATGTAAAGGATTTTAAGTTATTTTTGTTTTTAGTTTAAGTCATTGTTTTATATATGTTGTAATTAGGTTGTGAATATTCTTTAAAAATAAGCAATGTTAATTTATTCATATATTTAAAGAATAGGTTAGTGATAATTAAAATTATTATTTAGGGGGGTGAAATTGGGTGATATTATTGTCTTTTAACACTTAAAATTATGGTTTAAAATTATTATTACCAACTCAAAGCTAATTTGACGATGTTATTATTATACGTAGTCTCTTGCTAATGTTCTTGTGTAAAAGGGTAGTCACGATGCGTTTTTATTCCTATTGGTTGAGTTGTTAAAAAATTAGTAAACGATTCTTTTGGTTGAGCCTTCAATTAAATAATAACATTGTACCAATGCCTAGTTGTGAATCCAATCCAAAATAGGAGAAAGGTCTAAGTGGTTGATAAAACGGTAATAGTATTGCCACCTAAGAATAAGTGTTGATTAATGTACGCTAATTTTTATGGAGGTTGAATTGCAAGAGATGATGCTATTTTGATTAACACTTAGATGGTAATAAAAATATAATAATATAATAAGAATAAATTGCTAATATTTCCTTATCGATTTGATAAGGTTAGTATTCTAGTTGGGAACCTTATTACTATTAATAAAATTATCCTCGATAGTTTAAGCTATAACCTTAGATGTATCATAAACTAATTACTAAACATCGAGAATAATATTATGGTATAAATAATATTTTTATTTAGTAATATTAAATTGGATCAATTTGTCATTAACAATCAACACGGGATGTATGTGTTATAAATGGTAATATGAGTATTGCGAATACGTGCCAATAATACTATAATGATAACATTTCCTTTAAGATTATCAAGTAGTAATGACGTTGTTCCATAATGGGAATCAATGATACCAATGATGATATGTTTGGTGTCAGGTTCAATTTTGTTATAGATTCTGTAAGGGTAATATGAAGAATTTTATCCATTATGGATAATACATCTATCTTGTACTTTAGTCCAATTGTTGTTTCCCTACCTATTCAATAATTTGATTTCAACAACATTAGTAAGAGGGGATAACATTGTTTGGAACATTAGGCTTAGGATGAATGAATTTAGTAAGTGACATACTATGAAATTTGAGAATCTCATCTCAATTTGTATAGTATGCTTTCCGGTGTGTGTATGGTTAACATTTACTACTACATTTTAATATTGTAAGAATAAAAAATAAAAAAATAAAAAAAATTGTTAGGTATTTCTAGTGAAATTTTTTGGGGCATGACAATCCACTATATGCAAGTCTAGAGACAACCAAGAATAATCTTTAGAGGGCTTGTAATTCCAAAGGGGAGTGTCTAGAAACCACTTCTAGTCCTTCCACCAAGGTTTGAGGCATCACACACTGATCTTGTTACACATTTGTGGAGGAATGGAATCAATAACCATTTGGTAAGTCTCCTAGTCTTGATTAGAGAATCTATAATTTGATTTGAAGGTGGGTCTAGAAAGAAAATTCTTGGTGGTTCGGTAAATGAAATCCGGTATAATTACTGATCCACATTTGAAAATTTTCAAGGCATGATTCCAAGGTACGAGAGCCAATGGTCTCCCTTGAGAACTTAAAAGTGAGATCCATCAAATAGAGTATTGGCTAATGGATAAACCATTATGAAAATCATCTACAATCTAACAAAGCCAAGGTTTAATGGTTTTCCAAGATTTCGAAATTCTTTTGATAACCAAAGTCCCTTGAATAGAAATTTTTTTACTCATGGTGAGAAAAGTGTCTAAGTCCAGGCCTTTCTAGGTTGAAGAATTTTGAGGAGTGCTCATGCTAATGCAATTATGAACAATTATATTCCAGGCTTCATTATTGTGGAGCACTCTAATTATCTATTTAAAACACAAGGTAATTTCTTGATGATGAATGAAAATTTTAATCCCAAGCCTTCAGCCTCATGAGAGAGGCAAAAAAATTCCTAGGCCACAAGATGGAAGCCTTAATGCCCATTGTTAGAATCCCAAAGAAAATATTTATGTATCTTTTCAACCTTCAAGTAAGAAGCCTTGGAAGGGACCCAACATGAGGAGTAGTAAACATGAATGGCCACCAAAATCTTGGAGAAAATTTGGAATTTTCTAGTTAGTGAAAGAGGCTTGGTAATCTAATATTGAAGCTTCTCAATTTTCACAATAACAACCTACCAAAGATGTAAAGGAGTAGCATGGAAAGAAAAGGGTATTCCCAAAAACTAGAATGTATTCATGTGCTCAATCCATTTCCAATTAAAATGATCAATCCAACCCAACATGTAAAGAAAGGATTTGTCTGTAACATAAGGTCTTGTGCTGGTGGATGTTGGAATCAAAAGCTTGACAGAAAACCTTTAGGCATTGAAGAGCATGTTTGATGTTATCTTCTTCCTCACAGAGAGTGAGAAAAGAGTTGACAACAAAATGACCATTTGCAAGTTGATAAAAAATTAGGAATACAAATCCCCTTGAAATGGGATTAATAAATAGTTTGAGCAAGTAACCAAAACCTTCAAGGTAAAAGTACAAACCTATGTCACACTTTTGTAAAAGAAATGACCAACACAACTATTGTAGACACATAAAAAATGGCCTAGACGAGCAAACCACATTTTTCTATGTCAAACATCCTCCTCACATAATTAAATTATTTAATTATGTAATAATGTCATAATTCCTAACTATTTCTCCCTGATTATTTAAATAAATAAATTTTATTTATTTATTTAAATATGCCATTAATTCCTTATGTTTTCTTATAATTAAATAAATTCCTATGATTTATTTAATTATTGTCCACGTTGTCCATTTTCTTCATAATTAAATAATCATTATTAATTATTTAATTATCTTATTGATTTTTCTTCTAACCTTAAATTATTTATTTAAATTCCCATTCTCACTTTCCCACTAAATAAATAATTTAAAATAATTATTTACTCTCACATAACCCCACCACTTTTGATTAAATTAATTTTTAATTCAAAAGGTCAACTTTGCCACATAATCAAATAATTTTAAAGTATTATTTGATTTTCCAACAATCTCTTTTTCTGTGCCCAATATCCTCTTGTCACATGCATTCCTGTCCATTGATTTGATTTTTCTAAAATCAAACCTCAACCCTTCATTTCAAAATTTTCCCTAACCCTAATTGTTGGTTGTCACATTTAATTTCAACCTTTGATCTTACGACATCTCTCAACTGACAATCATGGCCATTCATCCAAAATTGTCTTTTCTATAAAAATGCAATTTCAACCTCATTTGTCACACTTCATACCTCTTGATTTCTTGCTGACATACTTGCAATTTTTGAGTACATTGCAACTTTTGAATAGACTCCTTCAATTTTTGCTTAGGGCTTTGTCATAGGTCAATAGTTGCTCATCAAAATCTGAGAGAAAACATCATTTTGCAGCAAATGGACAAGGGCAATGAAGGTCAATCATGGAGGGCATGAAGGCTTTTTGGTGAAAATTTTCTTTTGTTTTTATGTATTTTTACTCCATTATACTTCATTGTTTAGCTAGGGTTTTGTTTGTGCATTTGTTTTCATGCTAACTTGATTGTTTTCCTTAGTTACATTGGTGAACCCGATGTGAAAACACTTTTTTTTGTAGGTACAGGTGCAAAACACATCAATCACAACTTTTTGAGTTGTATTGGATGCATCACGAAGCATCTGCATTCAGGAACAATGCATTCATAGTTTTGAGACACATATGCTAGCCTAAACAATACAGTCAACCTATTGCAACACATCTACTAGTCCGAATGATGCATCTATTGTTGTGACGCACCTGACAGGAAGAACAACACATTGTCCTAGTAAAGGTTTGGTTTTGGTTTTTGATAGTATTTTCTAGATTTCTCTTTTCAGTTTCATTAGGTTAGTGCTTTTTGGGTTACTAATCTGTTGTTGGTAGCATGTGGCAAGCTGGAAGGAGATGCTAACCTTTGTTTGTTGATGATATTATAACTCTTTTTCAATCTTAAAAGCAAGCAAACAAGCAAACAAACAACAAATTGCATTCACATTTCATGGCTTAAAATGAACATGCATTCTCTCATGGGATTAAAATGAACACAACTTGCATTGAAACTCACCAAGGCTAAAATTTACATGCATTTTCACAACATTGGCTTAAAATGAACTTTTCTTACCTCACAATAAGCTTGGGATAAAATGAACAAGTGTTTGATGTGTCTTGTGGTGTAGTGACAACCTTTTGGTGTGTATGAAATTCTCTTGTGCCTTACTGCAATCTGGAGAAACAAAAACACTTAGAGGTTGTAACTTTTCCACCCATATTTCAATTTGGACATTAAAATGAACAATCTTGTTTTCACTTGTGTAACCCTGATTCAATAATAAAAGTAACCTCTCCCTTTGCACTCTTGTGCAATCCTAGGTGCAAGAGAAATTGTTATTAACTCTAGTAATTGGGCCTTCCTTGATGGGAAAAAGTACTCACCCTAAGGCAACTCAAACTGGCAATGAAGTGAAAATCCAAGCTACTGGGTATGTGCAAGATCATTATGGAAAAAAAGCCCTTGAGTGGCAATGAAAATTTAGAAAAATCAGAGTTAGGAAACTTGATGTAAAAATTTGAATAAGTTATCTATATTATTTCAAAAATATGTAAGAATAGAATCTATGGAAAATTAAATGTAGTTTCTACACTACTAGGTTTATTTTTTATTTTTTTAAAATTATTTGGTGAAAAATTGAAATTTCAATGCAGTAGTACTTAAATTCCAGGGAAAAAATAAGGTGTCTGTCTGAACCCTAACCATAATAAAATTATAATTTTTTTTATAAGATTTTAGATATAAGTAAAGGACTCATGTCCGGATGTGATGCATATTTTTTGTAATTTTTTTCCAAGTAAATAATTAATCGTGAATTTTTTATTACAACTTTTGAAAAATATAAAAAACTCGTATGTCTAATCACCTTAACTTGGTCAAAACTTCATGAAATGCATATTATTTAAAATTTTTGTAGTATGCGAAGCATAGAATGTGACAAATATTTTGGATTCAAAAAATGTGATACCGTTTGAAAGCTATAGATGTTTTTCAATCAACCTATCAATCAGGACTTTAGTCGTAATTCTAATAGAAAATGAATAATAATTATTTATTGGATTCAAATTAAAGTATAATTTCTATTGGTGGAAAGTTGAGAAGCTCCTTTACAAACCCTTTTCATTTCATCAATTTTGGGTAAAAAAAAGTCATCAGCCACATGGGCGAAGTCTAGAAAATCAAGGTAAGTTGTTAAACACATTTTTTTGTTGACTTCTTAGGATTGGCAAGTTTGAACCAAATTCCAAAGCAAGCCCAAGGCTAATCCCTAGGCATTAAATTTTGTGTCAGACATATCGGATATCCTATATGTTTTAGATATGAGTTTAAAAAATGTTATACAATTTATAATATATGATTTAAAAAATGCAATAAAGTTTATAATTTAATATATAATATACAATATAGTTTATAATGTAATATATAATATACAATTTGTGATAATCTCTTACTGAATTATGTATTTAATATATAATATATTATATTACTATGTATAATATTTAAATATTTTAGTTAATGTATAAATATTTAAATATATATATTATTAATATATAAAATATTTAAATATTATCTCTTTCCCTCTCTCACTCAATCACTCCTATCTCTCTCCCCTTAACCGTTAAACCTTAGATACCCTTTAATCTCTCTCAAGTCTCTCTCTCCTAACCCCCTCTCCCTCTCTCAAGTCTCTCTCTCTCACTCCCTCTATATCTCTCCCTCTACCCTTAACCTTAAACCCTAAACCCTTAACCTTTAAACCCTAAACCCTTAAACCCTCTACCCTCTAAAATTAACCCTCTCTCTCTCTCCCCCCTCTACCCTCTCTCCATCTCTCAGGGCTCTCTCTCTCACTCACTCCCTCTATATCTCTCCCTCTACCCTAAACCCTTAACCCTTAAACCTTAAACCATTAAACCTTCTACCCTCTACCATTAACCCTATATATGCTAGATATCTATATACCCTCTATCGCTATCCCACTCCCTCTCTCTCTCAAGTCTCTCCATTCTACCCCCTCTCTGTCTCTCAGGTCTCTCTCAAAGTCACTCCCTCTATCTCTTTCCCCTCTACTTTGAACCCTTAAAGTCACTACCCTCTACCCTATCAAAGTCACTCCCTCTATCTCTCTCTCTCATAGTCACTCCCTCTATCTCTCTCCCCTTTGTAATCCTTAACCCTAAACCATAAAACCTTAACCATTAAACCCTCTACCCTCTACTCTCTCTCTCTCTCTCACTCATTCCCTCTATATCTCTCCCTCTACCCTTAACCCTTAAACCCTATACCCTCTATCTCTCTCCCACTCTCTCTCTCTCTCAAGTCCATCCCTCGTACCCCCTCTCCTTCTCTTAGGTCTCTCTCTATGTGATTCACTCTGTCTATCTCTCTCCCCTCTACCCTTAACCCTTAAACCCTATACCCTCTCTCTCTCTATCTCTCTCTCTCTCTCCATCCCTCCTACCCCCTCTCCCTCTCTTAGGTCTCTCTCTTAGAGTCACTCCCTCTAGATCTCTCTACCCTCTACCCTTAATCGTCTACCATCAATCTCTCTCTCTCTAAACCCTTTACCATCTCTCTCTCTCTCCCTCCTACCCCCTCTCCCTCTCTCAAGTCTCTCTCTCTCACACTCACTCCCTTTATATCTCTCCCTCTACCCTTAACCCTAAACCCTAAACCCTAAACCCTTAACCCTTAACCCTTAAACCATCTGCCCTCTACTCTCTTTCTCTCTCAAGTCTCTCCCTCCTATCCCCTCTCCTCTCTCATCTCTCTCTCTCTCATTCACTCTATTTATCTCTCCCTCTACCCTTTAACCCTTAAACCCAAACCAAACCTCTACCATGAACCCTCCTCTCTCTATCCTCCCCTCTCCTCTCTCTTAGGTCTCTTAAAGTCACTCCCTCTAGATCTCTCTACCCCTACCCTTAACCCTCTACCATCAATATCTCTCTCTCTCTCCTCATACCCTAAACCCTAAACTATCTACCTTTTACCCTTAACCATTAACCCTCTCCCTCCTACCCCCTCTCCCTCTCTCAACTCTCTCTCTCTCTCACTCCATTTATCTCTCTCTCTCCACCCTTAACCCTAAACCCTAAACCCTTAACACTTAAACTATAAACCCTTAAATCCTCTAACCCTCTACCATTAACCCTATATACCCTCTATCTCTCTCTCAAGTCGCTCCCTCCTACCCCCTCTCCCTTTGTCAGGTCTCTCTCTTAGAGTCACTCCCTTTATCTCTTTCCCCCAGATACTCTTAACCCTTAACCCTTAAGCCCTTAAACCCTCTATCCTCTACCATCTCTCTCTCTCTCCCTCCCTCCCTCCTACTGGCCCTCTCTCTCTCAAGTCTCCCCCTCTCTCACTCACTCCCTCTATCTCTATCCCCTCTACCCTACACCCTACACCATTAACCCTTAAACACTAAACCCTTATAACCCTCCACCCTCTACCCTCTACCATCAACCCTATACCCTCTATCTCTCTCCCACTCCCTCTCTCTCTCAAGTCTCTCACTCAATCACTCATATCTCTCTCCCACTACCTCGGTCCCTCTCTTTCACTGACACCCTTTATTTCTCTCCCCTCTATAACCCTAAACCCATAACCCTTCAACCCTCTACCCTCTACTCTCTCTCTCTCTCTCAAGTCTCTCCCTCCTATCCCCTCTCCCTCTCCTAGGTCTCTTTCTCGCATTCAGTCCCTCTATATCTCTCCCTCTAGCCTTAACCCTTAAACCATATACCCTCTATCTCTCTCCCACTCTCTCAAGTCTCTCTCTCGTACCCCCTCTCCCTCTCTTAGGTCTCTCTCTCTCACTCACTCCATCTATCTCTCCCCCCTATACCCTTAACCCTTAAACCCTAAACCCTTATAACCTCTACCCTAAACCCTATACCCTTAAACCTTAACTCTTAACCCTTAAAACCTCTACCCTCTACCATTAATCCTCCCTTCCCGATCTCTCACCCACTCCCTTTCTCCCTCTCTTTCACTGACCCCCTTTATCTCTCAAGTCTCTCTCAAGTCTCTCTATCTCTCTCTCTCACTCCCTCTATCTCTCCCCCCTCTACCTTAAACCCTAAACCCTTAAACCTTAAACCCTCTACCCTCTACTCTCTCTCTCTCTCTCAAGTCTCTCCCTCTTACCACCTCTCCCTCTCTCAGGTCTCTCTCTCTCTCTCTATCTATCTATCTCTCTCCCCTATACCCTAAACCCTAAACCCTTAACCCTTAAACCATCTACCCTCTACCATTAACTCTCACTTCCTTATCTCTCTCCCACTCTCTCCTCCCTCTCTTTCACTAACTCCTCTATCTATCTCCCTCTACCCTCTACTCTCTCTCTCTCAAGTCTCTCCCTCCTACCCAATCTCCTCTCTTAGGTATCTCTTTGTCCTCTACCCTTAACCCTTAAACCCTAAATCCTTAAACCCTCTACCCTTAACCCTTTACCCTCTCTCTGTCTCATCTCTCCCTCTACCCTTAACCCTAAACCCTCTACCCTACTCTCTCTCTCTCTCAAGTCTCTTCCTCCTACCCCCTCTCCCTCTCTTAGGTATCTCTTTGTCCCCTCTACCCTTAACCCTTAAACCATCTACCCTTAACCCTCTACCCTTAACCCTAAACCCTAAACCCTCTACTCTCTACTCTCTCTCTCTTAATTCTCTCCCTCGTACCCCCTCTCCTTTTCTCAGGTCTCTCTCTCACTCACTCCATCTATCTCTCTCCCCTATACTATTAACCCTTAAACCCTAAACCCTTATAACCCTCTACCCTAAACCTTATACCCTAAACCCTTAACCCTTAAACCCTCTACCCTAAACCCTAAAACCTTAACCCTTAACACTTAAACCCTCTACCCTCTACCATTAACCCTTAGGTCTATGTGTGCACAAATTAGACCCTTAACCCTTAACACTTAAACCCTCTGCCCTTTACCATTAACCCTTAAGTCTATGTGTGCACAAATCAGATATCTGATTTGTAGCACTAAAATCATACCATTATAAAACATTTTAAAATGTTTTTCAAATAAAATAGTATATTTTATTAGATATCATATTTTTGGGCCATAGAAAAACCTAATGTGGGTCATTTTGTGCATTCCAACAAACCCTAAATTTTGTTTGCAGGATTTTTAGGCGACAACGTGTAGTTTCAGACAAGAAGAGACAAAGATCAAATTTTTGGAGCATATTCTACTCAAATTTGTCATAAGCAATTATTTTTTAGAATCTTTTATGAGGTATAAAAGGGAGCAGCAGTCATCGAAAGCAAAAACATAAGAGAAATCTTAAAAAAGAACAAATTGAAGCATATAGACAAAGAGATAGAGAAGGTCATAGGAAGAGAAGACAAGGTATGTTAAATATTGCTGAACCTGAGCCCTATGGTCTTTCAAGTGAAGAAGGAATTGAATATGTTCAAGGTGAAAATATTGAACATGATATTGAAATTGGGAATGAAAATTCTCAAATTGTTATTGAAAATGTTCAAGGTGAAAATGTTGGAATTGAAGATCCTGAACATGATATTGAAATTGGGAATGAAATCATTCAAATGGATATTGAAAATGTTCAAGGTGAAAATATTGGAACTAAAGATGTTGAACATAATATTGAACCAAGTGTAAATTATGTTTCACCAGATTACATGAGAAATAAAGAACCTTGCGTGGAAGAAAGATATACTCCAAATTCAAGACCTTCAAGAACCCCTAAATGGTTACTTGAAATTGATGAGAACATTATAGACAATTTTGAAGGCAAGAGGTCAACATGAACTATTCAGTTATGGGCTACAAGACTTTTCAATCAATATTTTAGTGATAAGACATTGACTAAGCAATGCCAATTTTTTGTACAATTGCTAAAGATGCAAAAGATGAGACCTTTCCTAGCCAAATTGAAGATTTGTGTGAATAAGAAGAACGAAAAAAATTCTATTATTATCAAAAATATTTTTAGTGCTCTCAAGTCTATTGGAAAAAATAACAAGGAAAAAGATTAGAGAGTTGCTTGAAGAGTCATTACAACTGCCCTAGTAAGCCATCAATTGAAAAAGGCTCACTTTATGAGACAAACTTGTATTGATTTTGACATAAATTATAACACTTTGGATAGAGCACTTGCAAGAAGAGAAAGAATAGATGATCTCTTCAAAATGATACATGGGCTTTTTTCGGGAGGCTTCCACGTGTTGATAAGAAGTTAACTGATAATGTAAAGTAGGCAGTTCAACAATTTTGGCATGATAACTCTAGAGTATCACCCAATGCAAAGGATGTTTTAAAGTTAAGAATTGGCAATCGGGACCATACACCGCATCCTAAACATTTCTTGGAATCAAGCCAAACAATGTTGTTCAAAATTTATATTAAAGCACATCCAAATATGGAAATATCACAAAGGACTTTTGAAGGTTTGAAGCCATTTTATTGTGTGCCTGTTAAGATTCATAATACTTGTTGTAAATACCATGTGGAGTTTTCAATGTACCATGAACTATTATGCTATATCCATTCTACTTTGCATACTAATGAAATGTTGCAGGAGTGTGGTGCAATGCATCTTCCAAAATCATCAAGGGACTTGCTAGATCTATTTTTATGTTATAGAGATGATGGTTGCTTTTTCTATAGAAATGATTTTTTAAATGCGAAGTGCTCACAATGTGGTGGATTGTCAAAGTTTTTTCAATGTTTTCATGAGGGTTCCGAACATGAATTTGGAAAGAATATTGTTGAGAAAAATAGATATGAGATAGTCAAATATACTTTGCAGAGTGGAGGTGAAGGTTATAGATGAGAGTTGGTTACAAAATAATGTAGTGTTGCTGATTTTATTTTAGATTTTAAGGACAATATTTTCTACAAGTATTCAAGGCATAGTCATAGGTCTCAGTCATTGGATCAACAATTAATGATGTGTAAGGACTCTTTTCTAATTGGCACTATTATACCAATGGTTGATTTTGCATAAAACTACACGTTGCAACCACAAAATGAGGTACAATCTCAATATTACAATTCCATTCGGATTGCTATTTTTGTCCACATAACGTTTAGACATGCACTTGATAGTACAAAGGAGGATCAAAAGATAATTAGAGAGTATCATTTTTATATGAGTGATGATAGATCTCACTCGTCGGAGTATGTACAACATTGTTTTGAGATTTTTTGTGAGTTCTTACATTAGCATGATAAAGCACTAGGTAGATATCTCATTTGATCAGATAACTGCATAAGTCAATTCAAGAATGCTCGTATGTTTTATTTGTTGAGTAGAATGCATGTTGAGAGGGGTGTACCTCATATTTGGAGTTTTTTTAAAGTTGGGCATGGGAAAGGGGAACATGATGGAGCAGGTGCATGTGTAAAGAGAGCTCTAGTTAAGGAGCAATTGAATATTTCAGGAGAAAAATTAATTGATGCACGTTCTATTATTGATTGGTGTATTTCAACATTCTCACAGGGAGGGACACTTGATTCAACAGTGCACATATTATTTTGGTTGGTTAAGGAGGGTACAATGGGAGGTAGATTGGATTGTCATACAATCAAATATTCTTCAAAGATGCATTTGTTTCAAAGCTCATATGCAAGCACATGGATCATTTGGACACGAGAGTTGGCTTGTTTTTGTCAGATTTGTATTCAGTGCGAGTGGGATCAATGCGAGTCAAGTGAGTGGGTGGATACATGGGTTCCATAGTATCTAACTCCTTTATCTCAAACTATATCCATGAAAAATGACACAATGGAAAGTTCAATTGATTATGATTGGCTTTTAGATCTACTATAGCTAGGACATGTTTTTGTAGTTGTTGCACTGTAAGGGAATGAAGAGAGATCAGACTATTGGTTGGCTCGATGTGTGTGGGTAAAGCACAAGCTAACACAACCGATGGAAGATGATGATGGGTTTGTGTATGCTATAGGTTCAGTTGTGGTTGTGAACATACATGATTAGAAAGAATGACATACCTGCATTTGAAGACTACAAGAAACAAAAAACCATTCTCATGTACTCACACCTTGTCATAGCAAAAAATGTTAAGTTGTTGAAGCATCATGCCAAACCAAACACAAAACAACTATGGACACTTAGTAATGCTGATCATGAAGTAATAATGGATACTCTTAAGCAAAGAGATGACCCTTCAGGCACACTTGAATAGAATATTAAAGAATAGAAGGTACAATGCTTAGGTTCATTATGCTTAAGTTCATTAATGTTCTTTATTTAATACTGATATTTTGTATACTATTGCAAGGCAAGTGTCTTTAATAGTGATATTTTGTATGTACTTTTGTGATATTTTTAGTACAATTGATCATGGACCTGCTACAACAATTTGATCCTTTTGGAGAGGTATGCGACAAATTACAATAATATAGATTGGTTATTCAAAGTTTCTTTTATAGTTTGTATTACCATCTCATCATCAATTACGTCATTTAGAATAATATAGATTGGTTATTCTAAGCATATTTTATAGTTTGCATTACCAATTCATTATCATTCAGGGTGTTTAGATTAATATAGATTTGTTAGTGTAAGCATCTTTTCTATTGTGACAATACAGATTTATCATTTGACAACTTTTGTAATATTTTTGGCATGATTGATCATGGACCTATTCCAACAATAGCCAAATTTGATCCTTTTGGAGAGGTATGCCACATATTACAATAATATAGATTGGTTATTCAAAGCATCTTTTATAGTTTGCATTACCATCTCATCATCAATTAGGTCATTTAGAATAACATAGATTGGTTATTCTAAGCATCTTTTATAGCTTGCATTACCAATTCATCATCATTCAGGTTGTTTAGATTAATATAGATTTGTTATTCTAAGCATTTTTTCTATTGTGACAATATAGATTTATCATTTGACAACTTTTGCGATATTTTTGGCACGATTGATCATGGACCTATTGCAACAATAGTTAGCTCCGATCCTTTCAGAGAGGTATGCCACATATTACAATAATATAGATTGGTTATTCTAAGCATCTTTTATAGTTTAAATTACCATCTCATCATATATTAGGTCATTTAGAATAATATAGATTGGTTATTGTAAGCATATTTTATAGTTTGCATTACCAACTCATCATCATTCAAGTTGTTTAGATTAATATAGATTTTTTAGTCTAAACATATTTTCTATTGTGACAATATAGATTTCTCATTTGAAAATTTTTGCGATATTCCTAGCACGATTGATCATGGACTTGCTACAACAATAGGCAACTCTGATCCTTTTGGAGAGGTATGCGACATATTACAATAATATAGATTGGTTATTCTAAGCATCTTTTATGCTTAGCATTTTTTCTATTGTATGTATTTTAACTGCTACCTTGATGGTTTGTACCAGTACTTGTCACTCCAAGACATCAACATACTACTCTTGTGGAAGACTGTACCCTAAATTCCTCCAATAGGAAAATTTTGTAAAATTTGAATTTTCAAATGTGAAACAATGTAAAAAGGTCATAACTGTGTATGGGCATAATCTATATCTAGTGATGTTTTTTGAAATATGGGTCAAATGTCTAGCATTGTATAAAGGGTATGTTTAAAATGTAAAGGGTTCTGTATTTTGGAAACTCATAGGTTGAAATAGTCATACATGTGTTCTTTGTTACTGTTATTGGGACAATTTTGTAAGAGATTTTTGTACTTAATTGAGCTACAACCACATGTTTTCTTCCTTGTTCTTTCTTGTTGGTATGCTCGTTTGAACCAAGTTTTGTAATATATCCTATTTATATATAATAAATTACAGTGGCTTGCCACTTTTGCCAAAAAAAATAATGTAAAAAGGTCATGTGAAGGTCATTTCCGATGTAATTGAGTCTTTGATCTAGCAAAGTGGTAACAAGGTATTTGGGTGTGCATGATGTTCAAGTTGATTGGGTAAGAGTTTTCTAATGCAAGAGCTAGGTGGCTTTAATTAGCACAATTACAATTAAAGATGATTCAAACTCCAATTTGATCCTCAAACCCAAACTTGGGTGCAACTTCACTAAAATAGGTCCATTTTACAAAGAGAATCATATTTAAACACTTCCCAAACTTGAAATTTTGATGGGGCAGCATTAAAAATCCTACCAAACTACGAAAACCACAATTTTTTTTGGTGAGATACACTTTCGAAAGCTCTATTTCAACAAACCCTCATTTTTAGCAACTTTCATGAGGTTTTTAAGGAAATCAATGTTTCCAACCTTGCCACACCCTATAAACTCATCAAACACGTCTATTAGGACCTGCACAAGTTTGATCCAACCTTAAATCTTGCTGCCCCACGTTTCATTGACATTAGCATGTTGTAACCACCATTTTTCACCTAATTTCACTCATTTTTGCCATGCATGACAACTCACCAACTCAACTATAGGCCTTTCCAAATATTTAAACCCACATATTCACCTTATATAGTCCTAATAACATCTACTATGGCCATACCATCGAGCTACATACCATACAATAGATGGTATGGCCTTTTAGCACTTTGGACTCTTAAGGGAAATCAACAATCCAATGAAACTCAGAGTGATTCAACGTATTTTTTTGCAAAAGAGAACCATCCCTAGCATAAATGTACCCATCTAAATGTGTTAGAACAGTTTGTTTAGTCGTACGAGTTGCAGAATGAAAGTTGCACCACTTTGCAACTTTATGTTGCTTGCATTTGACAACTTTTCCTTCAACTGAAAAACTCATCACCATGAAAAAATGCCTCTGAAATAGAAAAAACCAAGAGAGGTTATTGTAGATGGTCCCAACATAGTCCCATAGCCTCAAACATAAATTCTGAAACTATCACAGTTTCTAAGAAATAGCCCTTCAAATATTCCTTCATTTTAGCACTTTGGACTCTTAAGGGAAATTGTCAGTCCAATGTAGCTCAGAGTGATTTGTCATATTTGGGTACAAGAGAAGACCATGCCTAGCGTAGATTTACCCATACGGATGTGTTGGAATAGTCTGTTTGGTTGTACGAGTTGCAGAATGAAAGTTACACCACTTTACAACTTTACACTACTTGCATTTGACAACTTTTCCCTCAATTGAAAAGTCATCACCATTAAAAAATTCCTCTAAGATAGAAAAAATAAAGAGAGGCTATTGTAGATCATCCCAACATGATCCCATAGCCTCATACAGAGAGTTTGTAAGCGTCATAGTTTCTGAGAAATAGCCCTTCAAATATTGTTGTCTTTTAGCACTTTGGACTCTTAAGGGAAATCGTTGGTCCAATGTAGCTCAGAGTGATTAAGCATATTTGGGTGAAAAAGAGGACCATCCCTAGCATAAACGTACCCATACGGATGTGTTGGAATAGTTTGTTTGATCGTACGAGTTGGAGAATGAAAGTTGCACCACTTTGTAACTTTACACTACTTGCATTTGGCAACTTTTCCCTCAATTGAAAACTCATCACCACTAGAAAATTCCTTTGAGATAGAAAAAAATGAAAGAGGTTATTGTAGGTGGTCCCAACACAATCCCATAGCCTCAGACAGAGAGTCCGTAAGCATCACGGTTTTTGATAAATATCCCTTCAAAGATTGTTGTCTTTGAGCACTTTGGATTCTTAAGGAAAATCATTGGTCCAATGTAGCTCAGAGTGATTCAATGTATTTATGTGCAAAAGAGGACCATACCTAGCATAAACGTAACCATCTAGATGTGTTGGAACAATTTTTTTGGTCGTACGAGTTGGAGAATGAAGGTTGCACCACTTTGCAACTTTACATTGCTTGCATCTGACAACTTTTCCCTCAACTAAAAACTCATCACCATGCGAAAATGCATCCGAGATAGAAAAAAACAAGATAGGTTATTGTAGATGGTCCCAACATGACCCCATAGCCTCAAACAGAGAGTCTGTAAGCGTCACGATTTCCAGGAAATAGCCCTTCAAATATTGTTGCCTTTTAGCACTTTGGACTCTTAAGGGAAATTGTTAGTCCAATGTAGCTTGGAGCGATTCAACATATTTGGGTACAAAAGAGGACCATCCTTGGCATAAACGTACCCATCTAGACATGTTGGAATAGTCTATTTGGTCGTACAAGTTGCGGAATGAAAGTTGCACCACTTTGCAACTTTACACTGCTTGCATCTTACAACTTTTCCCTCAACTAAAAAATTGTCACCATAGGAAAACGCCTCTAAGATAGAAAAAATAGAGAGAGGTTATTGTAGAGAGTCCCAACATGATCTCATAGCCTCAAACAAAAATTTTTTTAGGCATCACAATTTCTAAGTAACAGTCTCTCAAAGATTGCTACCCTTCAGTACTTAGACTCTTAAGGGATTTCACCGATTGAACGTAGCTCAGACTGCTTTGGCCTATTTGGGTGTGAAAGGGGACCATACCTAACCAAAACGTACCTATCTAGATGTGATGGAATAGTCAGTTTGGTCATACGAGTTGTAGAACAAGATTTATTTATGCCCTTACAAGTAGTTTTTAGCCTCCAACCGAACTCCAACATTGATTTTTGTGCAAAAAAAAGCCATGAGAACATAGCTTGTTGCTTTATTTTTAATGGAAAATACTGGGAAGCAGAGTTAACTTCTTCACAAACACTCACCAAGTCAGTACCAACAAAGATTCTACAAAACTCTTCTTCTAGCCATCAAATTCACCATAAAAATGGCATTTTCTAGCCCTAGGGCTTGTTTCATCCACTAAAAAATCAACCCCACAACATACTAAACATGTTAGGCATCAATTTTAAATGTTAGAGGACCCATTCCATAAGTTATAGTAGTCACAAAAAGTGGAATGGGTCGGATTACATTTTGAAGACCCTCAACCCACAAATCTAGAAAATAGAGGTAGCAATAATAAAAATTGAATAACTTTCACAAAACAAGGAGTTAGACCCTGAAATTTCATGAAAATTAAAGATAACTCATAGGACCACAAATTCCAATTTTTTTTAGAGCATTAGGAGTCCATACAGATCTGTACAACAATAGAAAGTAGAGAAAAACCAGTAATTTTCTAGAAATCAATGTTGCTTTTGTATTGGAATTCACAAAATTTCCTTCAACCAATCTATTTTCAAACCTTGAAGAGATTTATATACATTTTTTGAATTCAAATAGACTCCCAAATGTACACAACCACCTTTTCAACTACCAAGACCCTTCATTTTTCTTAAAAAATGCTAAAATTGACAACTTTTTGTTAATAATGCACTTTTATGCAACTTTTCTCTCCAAGAAACCTATGACTAGTAAAACCAGTAAAGACCTTTATTTCAACCCTACTACAACTTCTAGACTCCTATCTTGTACTTTCCTTTACAATTTTAATAATTTTCTTTCAAAAGACTACATGGTACTTTTGACAAATTTGAAGCAAGAATGCATTTTTGGCATATTGGACCCCTAGACTCAAAGATTCAACTTAATACACCTTAAAAATGGTCTTGATAGACACTATTTAGAATAAATAGATCACACCTAACCTCTCAAGCTATGAACCTTCAAATGTGTAATCTTGCAAATAGTAGATTAGGTGGGAAACTAGAGAGGAAGAGTTGATGGTGAGTGGCCTAGTGAAGGCTAGAGAAGACGAGTTTGAGGAATATGATGTTAGGAAAGGGGATTGTCCTTGGTTTTCATATTTGGTTGTGTGGAAGATGTATGCTACTATGGGGATGGTTATAAGCATAAAGAACTTGAGAAATATTGTGAAGAGAAGAGTTGAAGGGAAAAGATACATGTGTAGTTGGCAAAAACTGATGGAAGAGCATGAAAAAAAGATATTAATGTATGGATGCTTAGCTTTGTGTACAAATTTCTTGTGTGTAGTTGTCAAAGCTTGGGAAAAACCATTTTTAGGTGTCAATGAAGACAAAAAGTAGCAAGAAGATCCATTTGAGAAGGATCAAGCATGGCAAGACCAAGACAAAGCAAAGCATGAAGGATACAAAATCCCTTGGAGGAAGATTTCCATGCAAGTGACTTGGAGAAGGTTTGAAGGTATTGTGAAGAAGATAGGAACATACCTATGGAGTGATTTATGGGGCATAAATCTTTTGTACTCAGGGAGTATGGTGCAGGAGAACCTAAAACATGTAAGCTTTAATGAATTGACAAGGCCGTTCCTCCTTTTGTATAGGCTATACCTTAGAGGAATGGGCCTAAATTAGATAGGGGTAGGTGTAGGAACAAGTTTTTAGGGGTGATAAAGGGATTAGAGTGGTTTGAGAATGCCGCCCTATTAAGAAACACAAATTTTTGTGCCTTTTGAGTAAGGCTAGAGAGTGAGTTTTTAAGAAGTTGAATGAACATATTTTGGAACTTGTTGGAAACTATTGGAATAGGTGTATTTAATGGTTTTTAAGAGGTCTGAGTGATTAAGAGTAACCCAAGAAGAGTAAAAGTGTGAAACCCTAGTTGGAAGGGGAAAAAACAAGGGAAAACTAGTGATTTTACAAAGAAAGTGTAAGCAAAATTATGGGGCAGCATAATACATTGATTTTTTACGTTTAAGCAGACAAAATTAAGAGGGAATGAAGTGGTTTCAGGATTGAGTGAGGTCAAAGCATACAAGTTCCAATAAGCCCTAGTTAAGAGGAAGAAAAATGAGGGTTTGGAACATAAGGGTCTTAGAGAGAAAATGGAGACCTAAAAGTTGCAAAATACTATGTTTTGAAAGTAGTTTGAAGATTGTTTGGAGGTATTTTGATTTTTTGATGAGGTTAAAGGTTGGTTGTTTTGAAAAAGAGGCCTAATTAAGGCCTATTTCAACGCTAGGAGCCAGACTTGGTCAAGTTGTTCCAAAGGAGCGAACATTGAATTTTGATTATGTGAAAGAGGACCTTAATGGGTGTCTAGATTGGTGAATAGTAGAGAAGGTTGTTTTGAAAGGTTGTGAGTTAAGTAGGGAAAAGTGGTCTTCCTAACCTATAAGAAAGATCTAGTGAACAATTGGAGAAACTAGCAAAGAATGGTATTGTGAGAAAAGAATGAAATGAAACTCATTGAATGGCGAATGCAAGTTGTTTTACTTCCCTGTTCTACATCAAATTCTTTGATAGACATGTATGAAAAATGTGGTAGCATAGACAAGGTAGTGAACTATTTGAAAAAATTCCTCAATAAAATGAGGTCTCATGGTGATGGAATGCCATGACAATTAACAAGGAAGACAACTATTTGAAAAAATACCTCAAAGAAATGAGGTCTCATGGTGATGGAATGCCATGACAATCAAATTTTTTTTTGATTGTCATGCCATTCCATCACCATGAGCCCTCATTTCTTTGCAACACTTTTTCAAATAGTTCATTGCCTTGCCTATGCTATTGCTTACTATTATGCTTTGATAGAATTTTTCTAAGCATCCATAGCTTGTTTGAAAGCACTTGTTTTAGTCTTTTAGCCATAGAAACAAGCCAGTGAACTATTTGATAAAAAGCTTTGGTAGACATGTATGAAAAATGTGGTAGCATAGAAAAGGCAATGAACTGTTTGAAAAAATGCCTCACAAAAATGTAATCACTAATATGAATATAAACTAAAACAATCTATAGCCTATTCAAAATCGCTTGTTTTAGGCTTTTAGCCAAAGTAGAAAGATACATTGATTGTCATGGAATTCCATCACCATGAGACCACATTTCCTTGAGGCATTTTTTTAAATAGTTCGCTACCTTTTCTATGTTACCACATTTTTCATACATGTTTACCAAATAATTTCACAACCAAATACAATTGGAAGCTACTCCTAGTTATTAATTATGCAATGTGAAGCAATGCTTTGAGTTTGAAACATGTGCAATGCAATGTAATCAATGATATGAATATAAACTACATAATATAACCATTTTTTTATGCTATTGTGCATTGATATTTAACCATTGCTCAAGATTAAATTTTCAAAGAGTTTAATCATACACATGAGGAACAAATTAAATTTTGATTGTCAGCTTCTATATATCAAATTATCCAATAATCAAGTGTATGTACATATACAAAAATGGCATCAACGCCAACTCAAACAAAGTCTTACAAAATGTGGCATATGCCATCTCAATATCTATTCAAAATTTACATGCCAAAATGTCTATCTCATCCTAAACTACTGGTGGATCATCAAAATGGAGCCTCTTTGAAGCACTCTTTGGATTTGAAGGTAGTTGAATAAGAAAAATTCAAACCACAATTGAGATTAGTTATACTATATAATTTAAAATCAAATAATTAACATAAAAATCAACATACATTGAATTTTAATTGAACTCTAAAATTGAAATCTTGATTACCTGAAATATACATCTCTTCAAAGGGTTAGGAGTCCTAGAATATGCCCCTCTCAAAGAACCAATCGAACCAACTTTTGAAATGCCAATCTATATATGTGAATGAAAACATAAAATTGATCAAAGTTAGCATACGATTGTTAGTAATAGGAACATATTTACAAAACACAAAATAAAATAAACACATACCTCTTTAGGCTGATCTTTTTCTTTATCTCCTTCAAGTGTTTCAATGCCTCCTCTTTGAGGTGTTTCAACACCTACTCCTTGAGGTGTTCCAATACCTGCTCCTTTAGGCATCGTGACACTTGTCAACAACGATGTATAACTCATAACTTCTTGTACATAAAAATGACAATTACATATGAAACTACCAATCTGTGTGTATGTATAATCAATATAAGATCTTAAAAATATTAATTCAATCCAATTTTAATTCAATTACCTTCCCCTTATCTAACTTTGTGCCTCCATAGTCTGGACAAGGCTGCACCTCACTTGCACTAGGTATTTCCTACAAGAGGAAAATAAGATAAACATATAAGTTATTATATAATTTCATTAATGACAATTCAAATGACAAGCAAGTATATAATAAAAAATGTAAACGAGTGAGTGCAAAAATATATACTGTGTGCATATCGAGGCCAAATGAAATAGCCCTAAGGGTGCTATCATTCACCTATGTGAGCTCCTCCTTAGACATCAACTATTAAATAGACCATGTAAATAAATATTAGTACTTGATATTATATCTTATTAATATTCATTTAAAAACAAATGCAAGTTATGAATTTACAATTTAAATCTTACCTGTGTCACTATTCCAACATCCCCATCTCTAGCAGGAGAGGAATCTGTAGGGTGTGCTCCACTCCTCTACGTCTGATCTATAATGTCCACATCATGGAGGTCATAATCAGAAGTGTCTAAGGGATGCTCAATGGGTTCTACAAGAGGACACAAGCATATTTGGTGGAACATAGTGCAAGTATGTGGTACACAAATATGTGGACCTGAGGAGGATGATGCAACAAAACTCGAGCCATTGCCAACATCACCAGAATGTGGCTGAGCTACTGTAGAAGCATGTGAAACCAAAAGACCACTCAAAGAGTGAATAGCCTGAATAGTTTGTGTGGCTGCATCCTGGATAATATCTGGATTATATATTGGAGGTGGCGGAGGAAGTGGAGGAGGGGGAACATATGGGCGTGGGACTACTCTAACTGCCCCTGGTCTATCCTGGAGCATACCTCCACCAACGCCCTAGAAGGGTTTAATGTCAAAGTAATTGACATGATGCCCTAACACAAACTCACTGTATATTTTTTTAATAAAGTAAAATGGTATATCAGAATTTTTGTTTGGTGGTTTATCAAAAAACATACACCAACGATCCCAAAGTTATCTACAATGTCTTTATTCATGCACCATTTTATAGAAAGTTTTGGTTTATTAACATTAACTGGCAAGCCAGTGCGACTATTTGGAGATCTTTCACATCATCATAAGACAATCCACATGAGTAATATTCCCTCATTTCTTCTCACCATGAATGAAAGGAATTAGGTTGGGTGCAGAGGGTTTCTATATTTTTAATTATTTCCTTCAATGTGTTTGTTATCTTGAATAATTGAGGGATTGTCTTATAAACATCACAAATACCCCTCAATTGCTCCAATTTTTCACCAATTAAGTCTTCAATTGATGGCTGCGGAGGTGGTGGAGCGTTTGGAATTTGTGCATTTTCATTCTCATCCATAATACTTGATTAAAGTTAAAAACTAATTAATCTAATTGAAATTACACAATATAAATGAAATTATTGTAAAAAAACCCTACTTTTTAACAAAAATCCATAACAAACTCTAGTTTTTAATAAAATACATAAACAACACTAGTTTTTTTTATCAAAATCCATAAAAACATTAACTTTTAATAAAAATCCATTGCAAACTCTAGTTTTTAATAAAAGTCAATAAAAAACACTACTTTTTAATAAAAATCCATAAAAAATTACTTAATATTATACAAATCTAATAGAAAAATTGATTAAAACAAAAAAAACCAAAAACTTACCTTCGAAATCAGATATCTGGTCAAATCAAATATCTGATATCCAAATGTCGCTCTCATTGTGTGCCCTCAGCTCTTTAAAATGACTAAAATGATTTTAAAACATCACTAGTATGTATTTATAGCTGATTCAAACCATATATTTGATTTATACTTCTTTCCTTGGGAATTGCTTTGGAGCAATGTACTAATACCCAAGACAAAAAAAAGTCAACTCAGGATTTTTTGTGTTTTTGGGTTGATGCAAAATGCAACTTTTTTCACATTGCCACTTTTCGCCCTTCATGATCCTCCACATACCCTACTCCCAATTGGTATACAAATGTGAATACTAATGGAAAACTTAGCATTACAACTGCAGATTTGTTATATAGACAAGTTTATCTTGCCTCGCACATAACCACCTAAATGGGTGCCCGAACTAATAACCTTTTGTGTAGTTGCCAAAATCCCTTTCTATTTGCTGGTGCAACAACGGTCGTTACCAAGCCATCCCACATTCTCCCAGTTCTTAGTAGATATGAAGAGTTTTTCATGGGAGAGTCATAAGAACTCGAAGCTTGGTTGAGCCGAAGAAGTGAGTGTCGTGGAGGGGAGCCAGTGTGGCCAAGCTTCTAAGTCACCCACTAAGAATAAGTGTGGCTAGAGAAATCCAAGTGGAAATCCAGTGAATATAGTCCTTACCATCCATAGAGTTGTGATTGTCTTCAATGTGGTTGATTTCAACATTTCAAGACAAAATCATGTGTTTTCCAAGTGTTTTCTGAATCAATGAACACATAAGACACCTTTTACAAATCTGGAATGTCACATTCAAACTAGAAAAACTTCAAAAATTTGTCAAAATTGCAAGAAAACTGGACCTTGTTCAAATTGCAATGCAATTGCTACCTTAAACAATGCATTTTCTTTCTTGCAATGCAATTACTGCCTGAAACAATGTATTTGCTTTTTTGCAATACAATTTCTACCTTAAACAATGCATTTGCTTTTTTGCAATGCAATTGCTACCTTAAACAACACATTTGCTTTTCTGGAACACAATTTCTACCTGAAACAATGCATCTACCTTATTGCAATGCAATTGACTATCATAAACCGCAACTCCCTGCCACCCATAAAAATAACATAGTTTAGGTTGCATACCTTAGGCTTAAGTCATACCTTTGCATTATCATTCTCTAGGCTTCACTATCATGTCTTCAATTCACCTTGATATGCTTGCTAGTCAAGTTGAATACCAATTACTCTGTAATGGTCAATACCAACAAGTCGTAGACTTCAAAAGACAATTCATCCAATCCAAATACCAATTCCCTTCCTACCAAAAATCCATAAGCCCTATTCATTCAACTATCTACCCTCACTATCAAGACTCACTTAACACAAGCCATACCATTCATACACAACAAACATCCATTTATCACCCTTATCCTAACTTTAGCAAGGGAAATCAACCATCCACTAATCCCTTCCAAGCCTCCATGTCCTATCCTAGTCCTTCATCCACTAACCCCTTCCAAGTCTCCACGTTCTATCCTATTCCTTCATCCACTAATCATTTCCAAACCACTCCATCCCAACATACATTTAGTCATGCAAATTCTATCCTTTTCCAAAGTCACATTCCATTGCCTAAATTTTAGGATATATGTCAAGATGAAAACTTAAGGCCAAACATCATAACTTCACCTTCATGTCAAGATCAAGGTAGTCCATCCCATGAATCCATCCTTAAATCTATTCAAGAAGTCCTTCTAGATAATCATAGCATTCAAAATAAACCTATCCTTGACAAAGATTCCATTCCCAATCATGCCGTCCAAGAAAATCCCATCTTTGACCAAGACATTACCATTGATCAAGAAACCCAAAACAATCTGCTCATCGATCTTTATATCATTTATGATCAAATATTTAAGGATAATCCTACCCAAACTCTGAACACATCCATTTCCCAAAATGAGATACTTCCTTCCTTTGGACAGATAGATGATCTTCCTAGATAGAACAAGAGTCTTCTCCTCTAGACATATTTGCAAATGATCAGGCTATAGTTGAATTTGGTAGACTCCATGACAATGACCATAAAGATGTTCAACATCGACTTGGAAGCACCAATAGAATCATCTAAATCTAACATCTCACAAAATCAAACCAAAGATATCAATTAGAAATATATACCCCATGTCAATTAAGTGATAACATCTTATCAACTAGGATCATCTATCTTTGTCAGAGAAGGCTTTCTTATAGATGAGAAAATACTGAGTAATGATCTCCAAATGCACAATGATGGGATTGCATCTTGCTTCCAAAATGAAAAATACCCCATTGCAAATAGAATCTGTTAGAGCATGCAGTATCAAGGAAAAGGACTAGGCATACATGAGCAAGGAATTTGAGAACCAATACACTTTTATGAAAATCCTAGACATCAAGCTCTTTTCTATTCCTCAGTCGGAGAATCTAATGATGTTATTGGTACCTTCTTTGTATAGGGGGCAACTTTATCTGATAGAAACATTTAAATGGGGGCCATGAGCAATCCTTGTCATAAGGTTGTTTCCAACACTCCTTCCATCCACACCATAAACCATCATTCCAGCATGAATAAAATTTCCATTTGGAGCCAACAAAAACAAAATTCTTACAAATCAAAAGTCAAAATCCATTGAATTAAACAAAAATCCAAGTGGAAAAATGAAGTTAAAATGGATCCCAAAGAAAAATGGATCAAGAAAAGAAAATATGCCAAATCCAAAAGTCAATCAAAATGTGGAGCCACAAGAAAAGAGGACTCCCACATAATAAATTTCCACCTCCTTCAAAATGGTCATCAAGAAAGGCATACCAAAGTGTTGGTTCCAAATGCTATCCTAATCAAAATTCCAAACTCCCCCATCCAACATCCCAAGCTTGGAAAATAAAAAGTGATTCATCCAAACGTCCAAACAACCCTTCCACATCTACCATCATCGATCACAATCCTACATCGTGTCTAAAGTATAAAACACATACCTCCCAAATTATTCACATCTTGGAAACAACCTTTATCATAACAACTCTCATGGCACTCTATCACGATGTGTGTATTCTGATAAGGCCAACTCTAGTATAAAAAAGGATCACAATAACATCAATCAGTTGTATGCAAGCACTATGATCTTGACAAGGAAACTACATAAAAGTCATTATTGGCATATCATAGCACCAATCTCTACATCAACACCCTCACATGTATTTATGATGAAAGATTCCTTCTAGAAGGATGAGTTTTTTTTCTAGAAGTCTTATCCTATCTTCACATCACCCTAAGTAGTTAGTTAGGATTCACATTTTAGATCAAGACACATGTTAGCATCATAATGCATACTACATTTCACTCTTGTTTATATATACAAGGAATTTTTACATTTTTAAATCATTCTATATAAATCTCATAATATAATCTCAATTTGCATGCCTAAGTTGCAACACTTTCATGTGGGTGCTATATCTTATGAGGCTACAACTTCATAGGATGATTGGGCATCCATAATTTCTACTTGGTATTAGAGCTTTTCTATTGAAGATTCATCTCAAGATCAAGAAAGTTGGGCTAGAGAGATTCATTGTAGGCTAGTTGGCTCCACCTGGGGAACAAGATAATTTTTTGGTGTAGATTAGACTCTCTTTGACCTCGCCATTATGCTTAGAAGGCCTCAAAACCCTAGGATTGCCTACCATTCATCAAAATCAGAGATATCAACTCGAGATCCACTAGAGGTATTTCTTAGGGTTTGAAAATTCATACCATTTGGATTGTACAGTCTACAAAAAAAAAATCATTTCCATGTCCATCGTACTTTGGATTTTTTTTTAGATTAGTAGCCTTATTTTTCATTAATTCAGGCTTCTATGGTTTTTTGGCAAAAAAAATTAATATTTGAAGTGACTGCAATAATATTCCATACTCGACATTATAGGGTTTCTTTTTTACCAACGACATATATTTTTCCTCCAATGACATTAATATTTCCCAGTTAGCATACATTTTGATTTATAAATTTTTGCATAGTCGGTGTACATTTGAAAATATTTTTTTGATTTTTTATTTCCTTTTGGCAATATTAAAAATCAAATTTTATATTCATCGGCTATCACAAAGTTTGCAACAATATGCTTTGTCAGTTGCATTAATTTTTTGTGAGTACTCCATTGTCGACCACTTGGGGGTCCTTTCACTAACCATTGTTGCCTATATTGCTGGCATCTTCTATTCCTGCTAGCACGTTCATTACCGGAGTCTTTACCAGCCCATGCTTCCTCCCAATGCCAACCATTATTAACCAATGTACTTCCACTGACCACACCTTCATCGCTATGCCAATCCTAGCCCTCTTTGCATGGACTACAATCACATACACGACCCAATTTTTTTTCCTCCAACAACCTTTTTTTGCCTAACTTTAGCTTGCAGTCACATCAAGGACCAAGGGCATTTTTTTTTGCCCAGGTGCTAATTTTTTGAACCTAATTAGCCTGTTAGACCCTAATAGGGCAATGATCTTCTGAGGGGAATATCTTTACTCCATGATCTTGAAAATTGACAAACAAGATTCCCTCCCCCCCAGGGAATCTTAGTTGCCGTTCCATTCATACCTTCTCCTACCTCGGATTGAGGGACAAGACCTGACTTATTGTCTCGCCTGCCCGCATGGGTGGTCGGACCAAACCCAGCCTTTTGGATTGGATCTTTTATTCCTACCCGACAACAATGTTGATAAGGGGCCCCAGCTTCTGAATCAGTTGAGTTGGCACGCTTCTGGGGAAACCATAGCCTCTCTGTATCCGGCCTCTCCCCCTCCGAGCCATACGCACGGGGGTCGATTGCATCCATCAAGTGCACGGGGAGAATCCTTTCTCGGAGAGCTTGGAACCACCCATGCCATGAACCAATATGTCCGAATCCGATCCATTAGTGATTGGGCCGGCTGGAACCGATTCCTTCCCCGGTTCCCCACCAACGGATCCCAGCACGGAATGAGATGAGGCCACTACTGAAGCGGGAGGGTCCGACAACCACTCGGAATGTGGCAAGTAGGGAGAAGGAGTAGTACTGGCCGGGGATGGCTCATCCCCCACTCCTGACTATGGATAGAGAGAAGGCCGAGAAGGTGGGGTGGAGGCCCCTACTATTCTAAGGGGTGATGCGGTTCACCTGTCCCGGGCTTAATAGTTGCAGGGTGGGTGGGAGGAGATATATGGTCCCGGTCGAGTGCCTTCTGGAGAAGCGGGTAGAGCTTTCTAGCCCGACCTTCCTCGCCACCACACGAACTTCATTGACTGCCTCCACTTCCCGCCCTACGGGGATACCTCGATGATCGAATTCGTTACAGAAGCGTGGGCCCTACTATTCGCCCTATTATTCCCAACCCTGCAGAGACAATTCGAGATTGAGCCCTACCTCTATAGTGCACTCGGAATTTAGAGAGAGGCAAGCTTGATCGCCGGCCGGATGGAGTAACTAAACCATTTGCTGTCATATACGTATTAACAACCATATCCCTAACATTGATTGCTACGGGTGGTGCGACGCCCCCGAAGAGGCCAGTTAGGGATGGATCGGACCAGAGACGATTGATCGCCCCTCTGGGAATATTATTGTGAGACATGGAGAGAATCCAACATTGAAGGCTGGTCCTCCCGATCGATAAGTAATTTAGGCGTGCCCAAGAAGAATATAAGTACTGGCTTGCCTCTATACTTAGGTACCCATCCCGCCTGCCGGATAAGGTACGTCATGGTCCGTTCCTTCCATCTTGTGAGAATGGAGCTACGGGTCTGTGGGAAAATGCCCGTCCAACCTTTAGGATCCATTTCCAAAGGTAGGGGATTCTGGCTTGCTTTTCCGGATGCTGTTGAATCAACTATCCCCGAAGTCTTATCGGCGATATTTATTCAGACAAGAGAACCAAGACAATGGTGTGGTGGGGCTTGGGCTTAAGTAATTAACTCCGTTCCAAATCATGGGTACAGGTAGGGGTATGTTCCAATAAGGTTTCCCGGACTTTGAAGCGTGTACTGGGACATATAAAGAACCTACTGCTCACTTGGGGTGGGGGGGAATTCTAGGTAGGCCCCGAGGAATTATTTCTAGTTGGCGAGACTCGACTGCGTCTATCTCCGGGTTGGGTGGGGATTATAGTTCCCCGGGGATGCCTAAAGAAACAATAGGCACTCGACTGCTATAATTACCCCCATTCGACTAGAATCCTCGTATTCTGTCCGGGCTGGTTGAACAATACAAATCTTTTCTGTCCGGTGAGAGGGTAGAATAGGCCGGGTAATTAATCAGCTTGCTAGCCTATAGAATGGTAGGGGGGGTGGGAGTTATAGTTCCGAGTGAATAGGGATCCGACCTCCTTTTCTCTATCCCTCTTTATTTATTCAAAGCAGCTCCAATTGGAAGAGATGGCGAGTGCAAGTAATGAAGACTGGTCGGAGTGAGGCATGCGTGGGAGCTGTCACTGGATGAACGCTTTCTTTTATCGATCATTCCCTTCTGCTTTCATTAGAAGCTTCAATTGGAAGGCGAGTGCGAGTAATGACTGCTTGGTTCGACCCTACCATTCCCCCCCACCCCGGCTTGAGTGAGACTGAAAGGAAGGCTTGAATGAACGGATCTATTGCTCCTGGGTCGGACCGGTAGAGAAGCAGAAGGAATGACTCAAGCTGCGAGAAGTGAGCGAGGGAAAGCAGTCTAATTGATGGATGGCGTGAGTGAATGAATCGGAATAAAGCCAGGTCGATATCTTCTATACGGTATAATAACTAGAAAGCACTATCTATCTATAGTTGGCCGTCATTTTCAATCGATTCACTCCGATTTTGGGCCTGCGCTCTGCGTTCACGAGTTAAGTAGTATACAATATCCTTCGATTACCTCCCGATGGCTTTCAATCTTTGATCAAATCTCTAGTTCCGTCTTGCCGAGAAGATGCGCGTCAGGATCGGCTCAACGTGTCGTAGGGCAACCGGCCCCTAAACTAATCTTCAATTATTATTGGGGGGGGGGCGGCTGGAGGCAGGTCAATCTGAAAAGAAAGCTTTTGAGCGAGAGCCTGCCCCGAGGTGGGGAAGAAGCGCTGCGGGGAGAGTTCGATTCATTTTCTACGGAATTTATTTCTTTATTTATTTATACCAAATAGAAGGAAGGTTTTCTCGTTCCTAAAGCCACGGGTAGAATTCTGTCAGTTGAGTGCACGCATCCAGAGGGACCTACCGGAATGAGGAGAAGGACGAGGGGGTGGGTCGGAATGGAGAGCTTGGGGAAGCAGACTGGTGGCAGTTAGAAAGAACCTGTAATACGTCTATAAGATACTCACTTCCATCCACCATGAATTCGATGCAAAGCCTCGCCTCTGAACCTGCCTTTGATTGAACCTGCCTTTGATCGAAGAGGCAACCACTGAAGAAACCAACCACTGATTGATCCCGCCTATGAACGAATGACTGATCGGCCTTCCGCTTGGGCTTGGGTGAGAAAGAATAGTACAAGATGGGATTGATCGGGAAGGAAGAGGAACGGAAAAGGAAGGTCGGGCATGCATGCGGTTCGATTACCGATCGACAGTGTTGAATGGTTTTCTCCAGATCTGGTGTGATTGAGAGATAGATGGAACGGATGAGGGGCGGGCAGTGAACTCTATCACAGAAAGGGGCGGGCAGGAACAATCAACCCTGGCAGGGAAGAATCTAGGGAGGGTGGGAGGAGTAGAATTGATCCCGCGTGATGAATCAAAGGAGATGATACAGGTGACCGATTCCCTCCCTCAAGTTGTCAAATCTTGCACAATCAATCTCTCAACCTTTCAATGACTGACCAGAAACAGATAGGCTTGTTCAATCTCTCGATCAGTGACAGGAACAATCAACATGAGGCATTCCCACCCCGGAAACTACGGAATATCCAGGGCTTGGTGAATGATTGGTCGAGTGTAGGGTTGGGTGCGAGGAGTAACGGAAAAAGCCCTCCCGGGGAACGGCTTATTCCCCCCCACCCCCCCCCTATAGAAAATTGTGGGAGGGAGTTATACTCCTATATCCTCCTCCATAGAATAGTAGGGGCCCACCCCGGTAGATTAATTGAAGTGGTTCACCTGGGTGGCCTTTCATGAACGGGTGCGTATGGGGAAATACCACTTAATCGGTTATTGGCCATTGCGTTTTTCACTTTCACTATTTCTCTCTCTCGGAAGGGGAGTAAGAGCGAGAAGCTAAAGAGGGGTTCATGCCATCCGGTGGGTAACCCGTGGAACTCCATGAATCACCAACCGGCTCTGTCGATACTGGAAGAAGGGAATTTGTAAATACAATTGCTTTCTACCGGGCCAACTTCTACTCCTCCCTCCCGTGGGGTTCTTCTGTCCCCCCGTCCCTCCCTTGGGCCCCCCAGTTGTGGAAGTAAGACTCCAACTCCTGGTCATGGTACGCCTGTAAACAGATCTGGATTTGAACCAGTCGCTCCCGGATTAACCCCCGCCCTTTCAATAGCTTAGTATCGCACGGAAGTGGAACAACTCTTTTCCCGACGGGGTGGGAATTAGAAGTAGTGGGAAATAGAGATGCCAAGGGTGGGAATGCCGCCTTCTTTGACGAGATCGATCTAAACCAGTAGTCCGTCCGTTCATCACTGGTCAAGTCATTGGGGAGAGCTTGCTGCCTCGTAGCCTTCGATCGAGCACCAATCCTTTTCTCTCTCCCTATCGCCAATTCTGGGTAGAGGGCTATCTCATACACGAAGGGTTACGTAGACAAGCCATTTCGGGTCGGAGAAGCTAAGCTGAAACCCTCTCCCTATAGATCGGTAATTCGCTTCCGACCCGCCACCCTGCATTGGGGATAAGAAGATGGATGTTCCAGCTGCAGGATCAAGAGATGGCGGGACAAAGGGCTACTGCAATAATAGATGCAGAGGGGCAGTCGACTGCTATCTGTGATAAGAAGTTCGGAGGAATGGAATTACTTTCTCCCAACCCCAAGTAATTGTCACTGCCCAGTTTCTTATTCCCACCCCTATGCCCGGAACTGCTCAAACTCTCCTTCCCACCCGGCACGGAATGGATTCAACAACACATTTCCCCGGATCTGCTGTTACCAATACCAGTGCATGTTGCTCCTCCCAATGCTGTCACTAGATCCAAGGGATTTCAAAATGCATTCCTGCTGCTCCTTCTCCCAATGATTCAGCATATAACAGCTTTTGGATCGATTAGCAACAATAGATTGGATAGGGCCCGCTAACAGGGTGGGGGGGCCCCTTTCCAAATTGAGTTTAGCGATTTGCCCTCCGTTATATAAGGGTGTTTTGCTGGCCTCTGCAAGAAACTGGCTCGATCACATCTGCACCTGGCTCAACTCCAACCGAAGCTCTTGCCCCGGGAACCATTCAATATGCGGGGTCCTCCCACACCAAAGGAATATATGGTCGGTGAACTATGATTCCCGAGGGTTTACCTAGAACCCTCGGATATAGAGTTGCTAGCAGGCTCATTAATTAAGAATAGTAGGGGCCCAACTTAGAATAGTAGGGGTCCCATAGAATTGTAGGAATCAGTGCCCTACCATAAAATTTTAGGGGCTATGGATGCGCTTGCTAGTATAAGCTTTCCCTACTCTAGCAAGTTAATTAATCCTAAGGAATCAACGTTAGAAGGATGGATAGGGGGTTAAAAGGATTAGTTCCCTACAGGAGGGAGGTGCTTAATCTCTACTCGGTTACCCGAGTAGATGGAGTATAGCCTAGCTTCATTCAGTCAACTATCCGATTGAGTTCCAACTCCCCACCCTACAATATAGTTTCCCTCCTCCCTGTTGCGGGTAATTGGACCATCCCTCCTGGACTCCTGAGAAACGAGGATTAGCTGGTTGACTAGATTCGATTTTGAGCTGGACCGACCTAACTAACTACTTTGAGAAACGAGGGCTAACTCAAGAAAGACAGAATACGAGGGCGGGTTCAAGCGGGAGAAAAAGCATAACGATCTCGACGAATAATCGGTTCAAGCGGGCCCGGAGAATGAAACGAGAAACGGATAGAGAATAGGCCCATAAATCTTGAACTAGCCCGGCCCATAGAATTTCCCTCTACTCTATAGTTCACCCCCGGTTCTCCGGCCCATTGGATTGCCCTTATGCCGAGTTGTCGTCTACTCGGCCAGGATTACCATCTCCGAGATTGGCTCATTTCCATCCTGAACCGGGTGGGAACTACTATGGTTGGGGCCTATAAATTCTATGGCCATCCCGATCCATCCCCGTGCATGCATGCATGCATGCATGCAGGGGTGTAGATGGGAAGGGTAGAGTTCATTACCGTTGGGATTACCGGAGGAGTTCAAGAAAGTAAGGTTACTCCGCTGAAAGGCAGCTTCATCCTCCAACCGTGCATGCAGGGGTGAAGGGAAGTGAATGAAGGACTACCGACCTAACCCCTACAATTTGATGGGCTATTTTGTTTGGATGGTACCGAGGGACCCATACAACTAATTAGTCGTCCAACTAGTCGGAAGTGGTTATGCTAGTTCAACCGGACCCCTTAGAATAGTAGGGCATCCTGAACCGGGAACTACTATGGATGGAAGGGCCCTACTATTCTAAGGGCAGATGTTACGTAGAGCCCTACTATTCTATGGTGGTCGAGACGGAACCGTCCTACACCCCTGCATGCATGCACGGGTGAGGATGTTCTATCCATATTACATACGTTATATCGGCCTTCAAGAATATGCCATAGCTTCCGAACTGCCTTCCTTTCAACCATCCATAACCGGTTCTATTCACCTTCCTTCCTGCTGATTGCCCCTAAAATTCTATGGGGGAGGCCACCACCTTCAGGCCCTTCCTACACCGGGGGTGAAGGATGGAGGGTCCTCGAACAAAGAAGTTCCCGGCTACACGGGAGGAGAACAAAGAAGTTCCCGCCTGCCTACACGGGTCCTCGAACAAAGAAGTTCCCGCCTGGACAATCCTACAGTTCAGTAATTAGGGAGTTGAGTGAGGCCTTGAACTCCTTTCCGTGTTGCAGGCCGGGGGTGAAGGCGGATACAAGATTGTTTCTCCAGCCCGGGGGTAATTCTCGATGGGAGTTGATGACTGGATATGGCTAGCAATTAAGGGTAGTGCCTTCCTTCCGACCTTCCAGATAGTTTTCTTCATTGATTGAACCTCTGATTGAACCGGATGTAACATTCTCAACAGATAGAAACTTTGGATGGCCAGCTATGGTAGATGCCGTTGTTCATTAGATGCCGTTATTGTATTCCTCCTCTCCTCAACTTCGTGCGTATTCCCATAGGGCCCATAGGAAGGATAGCCAGTTGGGTCGGCTGGGTCATATGACTGTCAAACGAGCGAGCCCATTCATGGACAGTTGCCCTCACCCTCGGTTACACCCCCTGGCCCCGGATGGAACCGTTCTAGCTAGTTCCGGAACTTGACTATTCCCACCCGTTCTAGCGGCTTCTTCCTCCCACCCGGAAAGAGAACTACTAATGTCTGAAGGGCGATGAGAACCATCCTAACTTTCTGGTTGAGTTCAGAAGGAGATAAAGACTAATAGCGAGAAAGCCCCCCGGTGAAACTATTTTGTTTGGCAGGAGCATCCTTACCTCAGTTCAACGGCGCCCCCTTCCATAGTAGTTGCTCGAGCATGCTTTCATTTGGATCTTGCCTCCACTTCTGAACCCTCCCCGTTATACAATATTACCCTGATGGATGGAGAAGAGACTCCTCACTTTCCGATAGCTGCCTACCCACACCCCCTGGTAACAGTAGACTAATCGGCAAGGAAGGAAGGTCCGGATGCATGAACAAATTACTTCCGGAGAAACAGTTGGTGCGTGCTGGGCAGGGGACCGACAGCAAATAAACTATTTTGGACCCCGATCGCGATGAAGATTGTCCGAATCTCGCTCGGATGGGGAGTCGAACCGGCCATCTTTATACACCCCCTGTAAAGGGTGGCCCTACTATTCAACTATAATGGGGGGGGCAGAATGCTCGACCCTTAGAATAGTAGGGCAATCACCCATCCCAACAACTATAATCTACAATATTGAAGGGGGGGCCTCCCACCCCCCCTCCCACCCACCCCTGTTCTGGCAGGCACAGTATAAGGATGGGAGGCAACAAACTAGAATATTGTATTGGTAGTATTTCCTGCTAATGGCGGGAGTTGAATAGCCGCCGCCTTTCCCCGGATAGCGATAGTTGAACTCTATTGCCGGTGAAGCATTAATGCAGGAACCAACTATCTCCTCCCCCCCACCCCGGATGGACAAAGCGCTTAAGCCGTTAGGACAGTAACTACCCTTAATGATAGCTCCAGCTTTCTTCTTCATGTAGTTGGAGATGGGCGAGACGAACAATCCAATCTCTATCGGAGGTGGGGGATGGCACCGGGCAACAGGAAACTCTAGTTCCGGGGGTTCAGGGTGGAAACTCCAGGCGAGAAGGAGACTTTCTTACCTTCCCACAGGATAGAAACTTTGGATCAGGAGCGAAGAGGAAATCAATTTGTTTGAACTGGCTAGAACTCCCTCCCTGATGCAGATGCCGTTGAGTCCCTGATGCCGGGGCTAGAACTCCCTGATGCCGAAGAAGAGCCGCCCTTCCTTCCCACGGTAGCTCGGATGGGCTCGGATAGAAACTTTCTTGCCTCCCGGGCCTTCTCTGGATGTCTTGCCTGGGGCCCTAACTTCCTAATTCCGGGGGTGCATGCAGGATGGCACGAGCCCTAACTTCCTATCTAGAGATCTCGCTCCCTAACTTCCATCGAGAAACTCCTCTATCTCTCCCACTGTACATCCTGTGCTTCCGGGGGTGCGGGCAGGAGGAAGAGTAAGGATGCTCCATCTCCAGCGAGAAAGGTGGATCAATCAATTGCATCTCCAGCTAGGCAGGAAGATATGACGTTGGGGCGGAACTCTTCCTTCATCACCGGACCTCCATCCGGGGGTGCTCCTCCCGAGCATCCTTCACCCTCGGCCATCCCACACGGGACTCTGGATGGGAGGCAAGAAACCGGAACACGGTTGTCAACTCGTGGACTACCGAGGGACCTAATGTTAGCAGGGGACAGGCCAATCAATCCAACCGGGTCTCTGAAGGATGGATACCTAACTATAGTGAGTTAGGCCAATCCAACTGGCCCTACTATTCTATGGGGAAACCAAGTTAGTTTACCTTCTGAAAAGATTCTACGAGCAGGACAGGTAGCATTGCTATTAGGATCCTTCACCCCCAGGCAAGTTTGTTTCTTTCCCTGGAAGGACCGTGGGCCAGCCTTCACCCCCAGGCAAGTCTTTTCTGGAGCCCCCGGAGAACGTAGAGAATCTAAAGTTTATTCCGCCGCCATGGCTGAGCTCAACTTCGTTGGGGGCGCAACGTGAGCTCTCTATCCATCCGGTATTGAAGCCGAGGTAATGAAATCCTTGTTACTTCCGGCACATTCTTTCTTCCGGATGGTCCAGCTTTAGACCAACGGCTAGATAGTTTAGCTCCATGACCAACGGCTAGAGTTTAGCTCCATCGCCATCCCAACCCCACCACCCCCCTGCCCTTCGGGACCGACCTGGCCCCCCCTGCAGGGAGGTAGATTATAGAAGTGGGAGGCGGGTGGGTCGGGGGGGAATCAGCCGGGGGGGCCCCTACCATTCTATAGGCTAGTGGTTCTCTGGTAGGGAGGTAGATTATTGTTGATACGCCTCAGGTCGGCCCCTATGGGCGAAGCCTTCGTGGTGGAATAGGCCCAATCATAAGAAATGATTATGAAGGAGCAGAAGGTAACGACTGATGAGATTTGTACGCGGATGTAGTAACCACTTCGACGTGAGTGAAGAGAGCCCGTGAGTTGAGCGTCGTTTATTCGCGGGATGCGATTTCTGAACCGCGAATAAACGAATTCTATGCCGCCTCCTACTGGCAGCCCTATAGGGAGTAGGGGTAGGTCACTGGGTTTGGAGAAGAAATGGTTCTGGGCCTCCGGAGCCGAATTGACTATAACCTTACTTACGCCCCGCCCGAATATCATCGATATGATCAGGTCTATGTAGATGGACTAGTGTGACCCTACGCCCCGCTCGTAAGGCGGCTGTTGATTGAGTCACGGAAAAACCTTTATGAACGGTAGAATCGATGGGGTTTGTCGGTCCCCGATTATAAGTTCTCGTTGACCACGCCCTATAGGGACCAGGCTATCCACCCCCATTATAGAAGATAGGGCGCCGGAACGGAGGGATAGGGGAGCGGATAGACAGGAAGGAAGCGGCTTAGCTAGCTCTCGCACCAACTCACTATACGACTGAAATCGAAATCCCCCTACTATTCTATGGGGCCATGCCGATCCACCTGAATCTATTCTCGGAGCGTAGGTGCCACTCTCGCGTCATACGGCTCCGTCCCGCATAGGTGCGTCGCCGGCCCTTGGTTTTACTGTCCTACATAGCCGCATAGGTGTTTCTACTGTCCTGCATAGGTGGTTAGGTGTTGCCGCCCCCGTCGTATTTGTTTCCCGGCACCCGGCTTGCTTCGGACCCGTATAGATTGAATTCTGATCTGCGGCGGGCCCGGGCGAGATCGACTTCGACTAGGCTGGAAGTCTCACACCTATCTGTATCCATTTCCGTTTCATCATTATCACTTCAGTGATGTCGCGATCGGTCGCTCCGAACCACCTTATTGTCTACTCTACAGAGCACTCTCCCAGCAGAATACTCAATACGTGTTCTCTTCTCCCTTACCCAAACATCAGGCTTTATCGCCAACCCTTGCCTAGCCCCTACCTATATAGTGGGCCGGCCCAACCCAAACCAACACAGGAAATGTGGATGGGGGGAATGGAGCACCGACACCGCCACTGAACATAAACACCAGCACCGCGCTGCACAACTATAGTTCGATTTCGACAATTGAATCGAGATACAGCCCCTACAATTCTATGGGTCTACCGTACATGTGTTGGATTTCGCTAACACCTCGCCACCTCGCTGACATAGGTAGGGAGGCGAGGCACGAGGCACAGGGAATAAAAATGCCCTACTATCTATATGGCGCGTTGACACAAAGAATATCCCGGGTTAGAAAGGTAGGGCTCGGCTTATCCTTTTCATGCTTACTCTGCTACTAAGAACGGAGGGGGCCCGCCCCAACCCCACCGACCATACCCGGGGGCCCACTAGCTTAATTTCCCAATTCTTGAGGTTGGTACCCCGATTACTCCGTCGAATACACCCGCCCCCACTATAGATAGGCCCACTGTTACTTATAGCTCCCGGGAACACCCTATCGAACCCTATGCGTTCTCTATCCCAGATGTCTGATCATTAGCCCCGAAACCACACATGGTCCCTTACTTATAGCTCTACACATGGTTCCTTACTTATAAGTGATCCCTTCTAGCCGATTGATTCCTTGTGAGTAGGAGCTTCTCGCTTTGTTTGCTCTAAACTAGCTTTGTTCGGGAATAGATAGAAACCAGCCAGCTCTTCATGCAGGGGTGGGTTAGTCAGAATATTCGGGTATGGAATCCCACACCAACGAACAACTATTGGCCCTACTATAACTTAACTACTAACTAGCTATTAAAGGGGGGGGGCGGGCGAACTTGAAGCTCAAAATATCCTCTCCGTCCTTGTAACAGCTTTAGAACTTTAAGCTTATTGATAGGGTGAGCCCCGCCCCCCCCTCTTTGGATAGGGATAGGGATAGGGATAAGCACCCCCCCCCTTCCCTTTCTATAGTGGGGGGCCCCCCCTTTATATAGTATAGTATAGTATAGTATAGTATAGTAGGGGCTGACCCCCCACCCCTCTATAATAGCTAGAGCCCCTACTATATAAAGGGGAAAGGGGTGGGGGGCCCACCTTCCCCCCGCTAATGACCTCCGGGCCTTTAAGGATACGCCCCCTCCTATATTCATTGATCGGCACGTTCCCTCCTATTTTTTTTCTCCGCTGATCTCTTTCGATGGAATTTGCCATGTTGCACTAAGTTACCTACGGGGGTGTGCATACGGTCCAGGAACACTTTGGGGTGAACACCCATCCAAGCAGGTGGAGTCGATGGTTCGGCATTTAGGCTGTAACATTGAGCAAGCCTGAATCGGAACAAGTGCTCTCCGAACCGAGCTTGATAGTCTCCTATCACTAGGCTCACCGACCAACATGATTGACTCCTCCATCTCATTCTTATTACTCGCTAGACTCTCTCCTCCTCCTTTGTGCCTCTTGTATTATGATTTTTCCCAACAGGTGCTTCGTCTTCGTTTGGATGCTGTTCCACTTGAGGACGCGCCGGCGGCCTTCCTTCAGTAGTTGGTTGAGGATATTGTCGCCAGCGGCGGCTTTGGCCACCCCTACCTCTATAGCGCTTCGGCGAGACAGCAACGGCCGTCCCGAACATTTCTTGCCATTATAGAGAGGGGCCCCTACCTCTATAGCTAGAATTCCCCCCCACCCCTCTCTAATAGCTATGGTGGTTGGCCCGCTTGATCCCAGAACTCATGAAACCTCTGCAGTGAGCGCCCGGGGCCGGGGTTCGATCCAATGGTTCGCGTAGTCCCGGTATGGGATGGAGGAATCCCCGTAGGGCAGGTTAAGATCTTGGCCCCAATGGCTAAACTAAACTATAGAAACTAGACTATACCCTATTGCCGGAATCATCTCCTCCCACCACCCCACCACCCAGGGCTTCGCCTAAATTCCGCCCTAGCCCCATAGAATAGTAGGGCCGCCCTAGCTTCGCCACCAGGGCTTCGCCCACCGGTTCCGGGGGCCCTACAGAGAAATGGCGGGAGGGTAGATTATTGTTGATACGCCTCTGCAGGTCGGTCCCAACCCCACCGCCTATTCGCCCTTGGGAATATATGGTCGGTGGCGGAGCCTCGGATGGTGGCGGAGCAACTCTATAGCCTCCGGCGAATAGGTTGGTCCTGCACGAAGGGCCCGGGGGGGCCCGTGACGGATGCCTTGGTCGGTGGGGTCCGCCCCAACCCCACCGACCTAGGCGGGTATGGTCGGTGGGGTTTGGCCTAGGTCGGTGGGGTCCGCGAACAAACCCACCAAAGGCCCCAACCCCACCGGGGCGAAGCCCACCGGGGGGGGTGGGAGGCTATAGAGTTGCTCCGCCCACCGCCCTATATGCCTTATGGATGGTGGCGGATGCCTTGGTCGGTGGGGTCCGCTCTCCAAAGGTCGGTGGGGTCCGGCGGACCCCACTATCCTAAGGCACCAACCCCACCGACCAAGGCATCCTAACCACCCAAGCTCCTAACCACCCAAGCTCCTAACCACCCATAAGGCGAATAGGTCGGTCGGGCGGTGGCGGTTAAAAGCTAGGGCGGTGTTTCTCTGCAGGGCGGCCCTACTATTCTATGGGGCTAGGGCGGAATTTAGGCGGAGCAACTCTATAGCCTCCCACCCCGGCGAAGCCCTGGTCGGTGGGGTCCTAGGTATGGATAGTGGGGTTGGTGGCCCAACGGTCGGTGGGGAAAGCCCGAGTTCATCGGTGGGGTTTCGAATCATAGGGTTCCCGGGGGGCTATTAGATAGTAGGCCAGATTCTATACGTAACATGGGTTAAAATAGAACGGGTGGGCGGGAGAATCTAGTTGGGTGGGAACTTAGGAGGATATAGATTGCCAACCCCACCGCCCTGGGCTCCGCCACCACCCAGGCTCCGCTCCATAGAATAGTAGGGGCCGACCTGAGGCGTATCAACAATAATCTACCTCCCTGAAGGGGGGGCCTCCCACCCCCCCCGGGAATGGCGAAGCGCAGGTCGGCGGGCGAAGCCCTGGCGGTCGCGAAGCGCATGGGTGGTGGCGAAGCCTCGGTCGGTCCCAACCCCACCGCCTATTCGCCCTTGGTGCCTTAGGTCAACTAGACCACCATAGAATAGTAGGGCTCTACGTAACATCGCCCTTAGAATAGTAGGGAGAACGGCGAGTTTCCCACCCGGGCCCGGCACCAACGAATAGGCCACCAAGGGCCCCGCCTATCTCCCACCCCCCCGGTGGGGTTGGGACCGACCAAAGTAACCCAACCCCACCGACCATGCCCTTCGGGACCGACCTGAGGCCCCGTAGGGGGGTTGGTCCCGCCCTATAGCCTCCCACCCTCCCCATGGTCGGTGGGGTCTGCCTATGCAGGGTGGGGGGGCCAAAGAAAGAAAGAAAGAGAGATCCTACAGGTCCATATCCAGCAGCATACCCGGAGAAAGCAGTGCGCTTCGCGACCGCCCAGCCCTGCTTTCACCGGGACCTAAGGCCTGCCGAAGGCAGCCGTTGGCCTGCCGATGAAAGGCAGCCCCCCCCCATTCCCCGCCCTATTCTAATGGCCAATATGGTCGGCTGCCGATGAAAGGCAGGCCATAGAATAGGGCGGGGGGCTACCGAAGGCAGGCCTTAGGTGGGGTTGTGGGTGGAAGTGATAGAGCCTCCCGCCCTACACTATTGTTTCCCACCCTGCAGGGGAACTATGATTCCCGCCCACCCGGGATGGGCGGCCCCCCTTATTCTAGCTTATACTAGCAAGTGCATCCATAGAATTGTAGGGCACTGATTAATTAAGAGGTAGATTAGCCCATAGAATTGTAGGGGGGTGGAGGTAGATTAGTTGAATAGGCTCGCTATAATCAAATGCTTGAATCCGAACCACTGGTATCTCCGCCTCTCAATGCCCGGTTAGCAGATCCTTTTCATCCAATGTGCCGATGAAGCCGTGCCGAAAGAAACACTCTTAAGTGCCGGTATAGGGGCGGATCTCAGCCCCTTATATATATTGGGCAGCTTGGCTTGGTTGCAAGGAATCGCCCCTTGCGCTTCGCACCGACCATGCCCCTTCGGGACCGACCATACTCGCAACAACTAGCCGAGGGGGTGGCGGGTCGGTCCCGAAGGGCAGGGCAGTCGAGGATAGTTAGTGAAGACCAGAGCTCGGTTCACCATTCTTCAAAGCAATAGAAATCCATTCGACTGATTGAACTCGAATCCTTAGGACCAGTTATTGCCGAGGGCAGACCCAGAAGCAGCTATTAGCTATAAACTGCAGAGTGGAAAATAGTTATTAGACGGCAGGCACGGCCTGCGTGGAACCTAACTTTTGATCGTGAGTACGAGAAGGTTGGAATACCGGGTGAATGGGGTTCATCGGCATCGACAGAAGAAACCATTACTCGTAATCGGCCCTATCATCCGGTAGTTATTAGGCATGAGCAGTTGGAAAAGCTAGACCAATTTTCTAGTTTGTTTCAAAAGGCGGGCCCATAAGATCTTCCGGGCGTAGGGGAGTGGTGAAAGCTACGAAGGCAGATCAACTATAGATATAGGGGCCGGGTTGAAGGGAAAATTCTTCAATTCGATAGCCATAGGAATAGGGGCTTAGTCAATGGCGGGGAAATGGGAACAGCGGATCGAGTTGGAACACCATCAGCAGGGGCCCCTTTTCTACCTATGTGCAAGAAAAAAGAGTTATTAGCAAAAGGCGGCGGCAGGTTCTCGAGCTATTATTGGCTGAAGCACCCACCCCAGTCAAAGCTTTCTCCAGTTTCAGCTTCAGAATGATAGGCAGGAGCAACAGGACCCTTCGATCTCTAGGTGCAGCATTCTCCGGAGCTAACCATTATTTGCCAGCATCATATCCCTACCCTTACCTTTCAAACAGTAGGGGGTAGGGGGCTAGCCCTACTATTCTAAGGGGGTTAACTATAGGGCTGCTTTCTAGCGTTTCATTCCATTGCTTTCAACAAAACCAGCGGCCATCCAGATGCGAATTCCAAACCATCCAACTGGCTCATTGCTTCCCATCCCCCCCCCCCATTATAGTTGAATAGTAGGGCCATCCTAAAATAGTTGTTTCTAATCTACTGACGTAATATCATTCATTCCTTCCCATCCCTCCACTCCGCATCTCAATATTCATGATTCCAGCCGGATTCTACTCTCTCATGCTACACTCAAAACTTGATCCCAAACCGGGGGCCATGGCAATAGGACGTATAGAATCTGGCGATTGAAACGAAACTTCTCTATCGGGTTCTATCGGCCCGGTGGTCGCCCCTTCTAATCCTTCTTGGTTTTCTTTCACCCCGACGCCCATCTGGGTAGCATGAGGAGACCGCCGGTCGAACATGAGACGAGGTGAATGACTCACCCCGACCCGATAGTAGTTGGGGCTGGGGTTGGGAGGTGCCTCCGGTCCATCATGAATACACGAAATGAGTACTCCTCCATCACGAGGCAAGGGAATATACGCCCGAGGAGCATCTTGATAGGAAATGAGTACTCCTCCATCACGGGGAGGTACTGGATCAGGAGCATCTTGATCGGAAATTCATACTCCTCTGATTTAGGGGCCCCGAGCCACCCGTTCGTGTAGCCGTCGATGGAACGAAGTCCAGTCCCCGCCCATCTCTCTTGCCATGATATACTCCGCGTTCGCGTTCCTTCCATCACTCCTCTTTCCATCCAGCACTCACTCCCAATGCTTGGCACTCACTAATGCACTCACTCCCGATCCCAACGTTTGGCACTCACTATCGTTCGGCACTCTCCCGTTGGTCCCCCTATCCCTATCCATATACGGACGGGTTCGCTATCGCCCATATAGAGATAGGGGCCCCCACTATCTCTATATGGGAGCCCTATCTATTATCTAGGGGCGGCTTAGCATAGCAATATCTAGTTGGCACTCCTCCAATAGGGCTATATAGACACTCCTCCGATAGGGCTAAACGACTAGCTCTAGTCGGGGTGAGCGTAGAGAATTAGAATATATGGGCCTATAGATTAGACCCCCGGGGTCGAGGGCATGGATATTCTATTTATGCTCTCCCCACGGGGGCCGACGGCCTACTAGATCGAGAAGGAGGAGCCCTTCACTCTCTATGGGGGCCTGTCTCTACATAACGACTAGAGCTAGAGAGAACAACTATGGCTATACATAGTCCAGTCTCGAGCCTAACTCCTCACTATAAGTTCGGTGGAACATACAACTATATGGGGGGGAATGGCATGTTACGTATAGAATGCTGGCCCCAGACGAAGGATCAAGTGCCGGGGCCCTACGGGCTAGCCCCTTAGAATAGTAGGGCTAGCCCCCTACCCCCTACTGTTTGAAAGGTAAGGGCTAGCCCCTTAGAATAGTAGGGCTAGCCCCCTACCCCCTACTGTTTGAAAGGTAAGGGCCCCCTACCATAAAATTTGAGGGGCTATGGAGCGGGCACTTATCCTGGCGAATAGTAGGGCACTTATCCTTTTGCATGCATGCAGGGGCCCTACTATTCGCCAGGCTAGTGCGCCAGTTTGGAATGCAGCAATTGAACCCTTTCTCGATTCTATACGTCCCATAGAATAGTAGGGGTTCATCGGGGGTGGGCCCCTACTATTCTATGGTGGAGGAGACGGGCGATCGATCTCTTATTTACGTCATATCAAACTGCACCCTACTATTCTATGGGGCACTCGACTGCAAGGCTTCTCGTCCAGCCCTTGTGTTGAGCGAAGGCCTTCTCCCAGAATTGATGGTCGGAGTCGGTCCTGCAGTTTCTACCCATTCTTCCCTTTGTGCCAGCTGTTCCCGTTTCGGATGCTGCTTCCTGTGACCCGGGCGGAACGAATAGAAGAGTTGGAGTTTTGACGGCCTTGGGGCATTCGATCTTATAGTAGTAATAGTGCTCGGGTCAAGGCATCAGCTTTCGTTTCGTCCCTCTCTTCGGAGAGTCGTTCATGGAATAGCTTTTTGAGGCCTCTTCTCTATTGTTGTTCAACAAGGTCGTAAGCAGCATTCGAACTCTTCCTTCCAACTATACTAGCAGCCGGGTGCGTGCTTTCGTGACGATGAACGGTTTCAGGGAGAAGCTAACGAGAAAACATCGGTATAAACAAACAAACGACTCGCAGCAAACCTGCAGGCGTCGAATGCATTTTCTCCCCTATTGCTGAAACCTCTCCGGGTAGAACAGAAGGGCTCGTACTGGAGGGAATTGCTAGGGATGGAGACCGCTAGCGGTAACTTTATCGATTCATTTGGCCAGATAGATAGATTGGCTTATATCCGCCCCTAAGGAGAGTTATGCAGCTATTTGTTTCTCGTTTTCATTCCCACTAGTCTTCATCGGTACAACCTGGAGCGGTTATAGATCCCGCGGAGGCAGCTACAGGTGCAAATAGAGACGCAGTTCCATTGGCGATCAATTGATGTTTCCGGCCACAGTTTGAGCATCTCAAGTCGAGCGGAAGCAGCATGGTTCGCCCCCCGCTCGAATTTGGAAGAAGAGATGAAAAGGCGGGATTGAATCTTGGGAAGCACCAACCAATCAACGGCTGCTAGTATAGGCAAGAAGGTGAGCTCTTAGCTTTTTTCATTCCAAACCCTACTCCTGAGACTGATAGGAGAGGTTACGGTCCGCCTTCGGTTGCTGATCAATGCTAACCAGCCAAGGGGCCCTTAGAATAGTAGGGGGTGCCCACCCATTGTTAGGAGATGCAGCGGCCGGAGAGAAATGCATTCATGTAACAATCTATTTGTGGAGTCAAGAGCATCATACCAGAGGGGAGAATGCACCTGTGTAGAACACACTCGCCGAGCAGAGCAGAGCGAAGCAAACGGCCCACACTTGAGAGGATGGAGACAGGGAGGAGTTTTATTCGATAGAAAGTAAGTACCGTATCAGTTCCCACCCAACCCGGTCAGAATGTCCCAATTATGGATCGATGGCCCTGGAGGATGAAGAAAGCAGAGGCAATAAGAATTGAAAGAAATAAATCAAGCCCTATATATCTATGGCCCCCTAAAATTCTATGGCTGACTTTGAGGTTAGCGAAGGGACTGTTGGGTCACGCGCGTGTCTCCCTCACAATACAAAACAAAACTGAAATCCCAGTACCCCGAACCTTTCTCTATCTTTTCGGAGTCGTCCGTCCAAAGAAATCTTGCCGCCGCCTATTATTATTATTTCCTTAGGCAGACAGACAGAGGCTGCCGTTGTATCCCCGTCTTATATACGGATTAGCAACTACTCAATTGGGAATGAAATGAGACAACTTTACTTTGCGCCCCAGCAATAGAATAGAGGGCAGCACCCTAACATTCTATGGGCCGGTTTCTATCCGGTTCAATATTAAGACTGACCAACTCTCGCAGTATCTTATGAGCGAGAGGGAAGGATTCGAACCAATGGATCGGATGGTTGCTAATACCTACATAAGAGTTTGTGGCGAAAGCCTTCGTGCTGCCAAGCTGCTTCCATCGTCGGTTCGAGTGATTTCTCTTCTCTTCCTATTGGTTCATCACTACATGCGTACCGGTATCGGGCAGAGTTCGAATAGGAATGGTTCACCAAAATACTGCTTAGAAAGGAAGAAAGGTGCGGAAGGGATAAAAGGTTGAATTCTGGCCCCCTACAATTCTATGGCACTCCTAAACGAGAAGCCCGGCTGCAACTCAACTAGCAACCGATGAACCGGCTGCTAGTTGAGTTTTTCTTTAGGGAGAAATCAACTTGCATTGAATTTTCCCTTCTGCCGGCCCTACGGGCGCCTCGGTTCATTCATTCATGCTGTAAGTCCGGTTGCTAATCCGTGTATAGACACAGCCATGGTCGCCCTGGCACTCTTCAACGAGAAAGAAAGTAATGTTTGGCCCCCTATAGATTCTATGGGCGATCCTGTTTGCTAGCGATTCCTCTCCACCTCTATGTCCCGATCAACGCTTTCACTTCCGCTCTGATCCGCTTGCCTATAGAATGGTAGGGGAGTACCCCCATTCCTGTGTTTAGTGCCTCAATGAATGAAGGAATGGCCCCTACTACTTAATGGGCGGGAGAATCGCTAAGCAGGTCTCGTTCTCTTTATGTATGTATTAACATCTGATCGGCCCTACAATTCTATGGGGCGGCACATGTTGGATGGTTTGGGGTACGGTTTCCCATCTATGTGTGGAGCAACCAGTCGAGTGCTTGATAGTCGTTCCGTTCAGTTTAGAATAGTATGACGTTATTCTCCTTTCGCCCCTCTCCAGGTAAGCGAAGATCTTGAGCAAACTACTGAACCGCTTCTATCTTAATACTACCCCCTATCGGCCACCTCGTCCCGAAGCTGGAAGATTTAAGCCTTAGGCAGTATGCTCTCGAAGAGTAAAGGTGGCAAAGGCAGGAGCAAATCCGAAGCGAGCAGTTTCTTTCCGTTGATTCCGTTCGAGCAGACCCAGCTGCGGCAGATCCAATTGATTGAGTTTCACCCGCGGCATCAGAGTCAGTATCATGACCAGGCCGGGGAAAGAACCAAACTAGTTCAGTTATTCCCCCTCTATCCCATGGCGGGGCAGCACCTGTCCTAATTAATTCCTATTCGGCGCATTGCGTACTTACTCAGTCAAATGAACCTATTTGGTGCCCAGAGGTGCCCCGAGATAGTCGTCCCGATGCAGAGGTTAGGTTTCTGATGCAACCACCTGTACAGTTGATAGCCTACACACTTGAAACGATGGAAGCAGATCCCATTGAAGCAGCACCCCCAGCATCCTTGCCATATATCTGTCCAATAACTAGTGCTGCAGCTGGATCAAGGTAAACAGGCTATCGGGTCTAAGTGGATATTTTATCTACATGGATGCAACCTATGCACATGTATCCACGCCTGGAAAAGATGGAACTGCATCTTGATCCAGAAGGTACGCTAGGCGAAGCGCTGGTGGGGAAGCTGCTTCTTTGACCGGATCAAATGCAACTGCGGCCCATAGAATTTATAGGGGCCCTTGGTTATTACTATAAAACTAGAAGGGATGCAGGAACAAGCGCTCGAACAAGCTATCAATCCGGAATTGGTCCATTCACTGGCGGGAATTCAATCTCCATTTCGCTCTGGTACTTAAGCGCTTTGGTGCTTTTGGTTCTAGGTAAACAAGTACTGGATCCTTCGCTGGTTATGGGTCAATAGATTCAACTGCATAGCGAGGTGGCTATGGCTCTGGATTTTGATCTGCTTCTTAAACTCGGTCAATTGAATCTGAAGCTATAACTGTCTCGGATGCTGCTTAAACTACTGCTTTTGCTTATTAAACCACTTATGTTTCTTCAATTGGACCAGACGATCCAGGCCGAACCAATGCATTTGATGATCTACAAACATATATATAGATCCCTTCTTTTTCCGCCTACGCTTCTGTTACTGCCTTCTATACCCCTGCGTTTCCTGGCGCTACTACCTTTTTTTCCTTTGCAACGGGGTCTCGATCTTCTACAAATGAATCTCGATATCGATCGCGAACCCTTTAGAATAGTAGGGGGGGATGCTTCAGGCAAAGCATGCATAGGGTGGGGCAGGACAGCAATCTGATAAGGGCAGTGGGCACGGGAAAAGGAGGGCGCTAGGGCAAGGTGGGGAAGGTAGGATAGACGGATCATCTAGCAAACAGGGATCGGATCGAAACAACAAATAATCATGGGTGAAATCGGGTCGATTGCAAAGTCAATACGTGATTCGAAGTCCAACTATAGCAATGTAAGTAGCACACCTTAGGGGGTCAAGCTCAGGATGGGAATGAAGAGAGTAGATCCATCAATACCAATTTCAGTAGCATCAGCACCGGCAAAGGCAGTAGTAGCGGCATGGCTAAAAGAGCCAATTCCAATTGATCCAGTTGATCGTCTCGGACCAGTACCCATTGAAGCAGAGCCAGTTTCATTAGTAACAAAGGCGGCAGAGGCATTAGCAGCTTCACCCATTGATTCAGTAGACCTAGCATTCCGACCAGATTGATACCCCGATTCTGTTGATCGAGCTTATTAACTTGAGGGCCTAGTTTCATATCCAATTTCAATTTATCCGCAAAAAAACAACGGGTGGGTGGGAAACAATAGGATTAACCTATAACCAGTTTTTCTTTTTTATCCACGACGTGATAGTGAATGTTTCAGTTGTTTCCCCTGTTGAAGCAAAAGCAGTGGAAGCAGTGGTTCGAAAGCCCATATCCCTTCCAGTTATAGGACCATAGCCCGTAAAGACAGTTTCACCCGTAGTTTACTCAGCACCCGTAACATGACCGGTTAATCTTGTTCGATATCGATAGCTTGTTGCAGAACCATTTATAGAGCCATCACCCCGCTCGGATACGGATCCAAAGTTAGATGTTAGCCGAGAAAAAGCACCAATAGCAGTCGTTTCAGCAGGAGGAAAGGCATGGGCTGCCAGCATCGATGGAAGCAAAGCAAGCATCAAAGCTATTCTAGAAGGCAGCTCCAATTCCAATCCTGGGCCCTATTTAAGTGGAAGCAGCCCTACTATTCTAAAGGGAAGCAGGCACAGAGGCCACAGAGGTAGCATAAGCATCAAAGGCAGGGGCTTCAAGGGCTTCGGTGGGAGACCCATGAGGGTCATCAACTGAATCTCGAATAGGAAGGGGTGCCGGGCGAGGTGATGCCCTAATGACTGTTTTCTAGCGACTCTTAACGAGGAGAAAGAGAGAATTAATATGTATGAATAGATATGTTGGAGGGTATCCGCATATGGATTAACAACCAATGCCGGAAAGCCGCCAATGCTGGTATGAACGGATATGTATCTTGAACTGGTATTAGCGAGAATGAGTACAACTGGAAAGCGAGGGTGATAGGCGAACGTGGCTGGAACTTATAGCGAACTGGACGACCTGCCTATACGACTTAGCTGCCTTAGAGCATTGACCGAATATCTCCTGCGGTCTGAACCTGGAACTGAAGCACGCACTCCTTAGCTTCAATAAGAAATATATCCCTCTAATATTGTAGCAAGTCATAAGGCGGGGCCCCTTACCTAGTCGGCGACGCCTCCCTTGTAGCAAGTCATAAGTAAGAATGAATCTCTCCCCGGACGCACGCTTGAGCAGTGTGTTTGGCTGGAATAAGAAAACTATCCCCGGATCTCCTCGACTGTGCCTTAAGGCCCGCAGATAGGAAGGATAGGGCGGGAACGAACAAACCCCATAGAATAGTAGGGGCCATCACTGGAATAATGTACGCGAGAGGATTTGAATCCGGAGTGAAGAGCCTAAGGAATATATGGCGTGTGTGGGGCCCATAGAATTGTAGGGGGGTGGGGGGATAAGGGCCCACCCCCCAATGGCACTACCCAGGTTGGGTGGGCCCCTACTATTCTAAAGGGCCGTTAGACCTCCCACCCACCCCTTGCCGAGGCCCTACTATTCTAAGGCACCAACCTTGTTATCAGTATCAGTGGGAGGAGAATAAAGTTAGTGTCACCACCCTGCTGTAAGTGGGGGGATACTAACTGTTAGTGCCAGGATGATAGGAGTGGGAGGCCCTTAAAATATTAGGGGGTAAGTTGCAGGGGAGTGAGCGATCCACTCCACCTGCGACTTGAAGTCTAGCCTGCACTACTATATCCAACACTAACTATGGGTGGGAGGGAAACTATAGTTGACCTGGCGCCCTCACTCACACTGGCGCCCAACTTGTATAACCACACTTGCAACTTTCCTACGGTAATCTAACCCACCCGATACACCTTCCCCTTCCATCCACATGAACAACTAAACTACATTCCCTTTATATTCCACCCTACTACACCATCCATTCACTGGTGCGGTACTCCCCTACTATCTATAGGGCAGGAGTAGACCGCACTCTACTATTACACCCCTTTAGAATAGTAGGGGCGTGCGGGGTACCAGCCCATATTTACTCAACCTTTGGCCCTCAAATGGCTTGGGTTCTCACAGGGTGGGAAGCCCTTTCATTCCATTGTTGTTGCCGATTTGTCTCTGTCCACCAGCTTCCCTATGCTCCCTTTAGGTGTAGCCGACACCCCCTGCCTTAGGGGAGGGGCCAGTTCTATAGAGAGAGAAAGTAGGCCTTTCCAGCCTTAGGCTTTTCCAGCCTTCTACAATCTATAGCCTTGTTCCCCTTTTCCCTAAGGCAGTGGTTCCATCAGCCGCCCCCCCCACCCCCCCATTATAGTTGAATAGTAGGGGGCCCTTTGAAGGTATGCTTAGCCCTTAAAATAGTAGGGGGCGGATTTGCCTCTATGGAAAACTGATATCCCATAGAGGAGACCAGCATAGAACTATCCTTCGGTGGCGTTTAGTGCCTACCAGCCGTTACGTTGCATTCGCTCTATGCCTATTGCACACTGATTATCCGGGATTCGAACCCGAACTCCTTAATCAATATCCCCACCCATCTTAATTAATAAACCTGCTAGCCCTTTAGATAGTAGGGGCCACCTGCTAATCACTCACGTAATACCCCATCCATCCATCCAATCCATCCTCCCTATCCATCCATCCAATCCAGAGAAAGCCGTAATGATTATCAAGTTGAAGTCGCTTATTCTAGCCCCATAGAATTGTTAGGATTAATTCCCTACAATTCTATGGGGCTAGAGTAGGCCCTACTATTCTATGGGCAAGCTGATTAATTGGAATACAACTAGAATTAGAAGGGGCTAGCACCATTAGAATAGTAGGGCAATTCCCAACTATAGTTCCCGTATTATAGCAGGTTAATGAACGTGCCAATGGAACTCCCTCATCTATAACTCCCAGAACTTGACAATGGCATATACCCCCCCCCATTATAGTTGAATAGTAGGGCCATAGAATTTTAGGGGCTTCACCGGAACTATAGTTTCCCACCCTAGATCCATAGCCCCTCAAATTTTATGGTAGGGCGCTCATAACTTAACCCCCCACTTCATTAATTAACCTGCTAGCATACGCTTCGTAATAACTTAACCCCCCGGAAGCCCTGCTTCGTAATTAATTAGCCCGCTAGCCCAGTAGGGCCCCACACACATTGACTAATTAATTAAGAATTCTAGTATGGGTCACCAGCCCAGGTTAATAGGGGGTACCACCGCCATGCAGGGTGGGTGGGGATATTAGTTGTGGGTGGGAGGCCCCTACTATTCTAAGGGGAGGGTCGGGTGGGGGGGATTCTAGTTGCTGGAGTGTGGGTTCCGATGGCCAATGATTATAGATCTAAATGGTAGAGCTCTATAGACCAGGTCCGTAAGAGCCGAGTAGATCCTCGTTGCAACCGAAGGAACCGAATTCCCATTAATAGGAGTGCTGGATCCTCTCCCCTAAAGCAGCGGATGCCCTGCAGGGGAGTCCATCTAGTGTTAATACTGACTTCCGCCACCACTAGCCATAGAATAGTAGGGGCCCTCCCCCCCTGCATGCAGGGTGGGTGGCAACAGTAGTAGCCGGTGCGGCGGTTAAAAGAACCTGGTATTCATTCACGTTTCATGCAGCATCTGGATTTCTGGAGCATGAATTGCCCTTTTCAACAACTAGAGTTGGACGAGATCTGGGAGTATTCAACACCAGCACCTTATGGATAGTAGGGGCCGGAACAGGAACTATAATGAAGCACCCACCCCTGCATGCACGGTTGCTAATATAGTTTTCTAAGGCCCCTACTATTCTAATGGGGTGGGTGGGAGGAGCCGTGTGTGGGGATGGGTGGGGGGCAAACTACAATTCAACGGCCCATAGAATAGTAG
>VDFB02253215.1:0-34223 GCA_007258455.2 Sequoia sempervirens | reverse complement strand
TTAACCCTTAAACCCTCTACCCTAAACCCTAAAACCTTAACCCTTAACACTTAAACCCTCTACCCTCTACCATTAACCCTTAGGTCTATGTGTGCACAAATTAGACCCTTAACCCTTAACACTTAAACCCTCTGCCCTTTACCATTAACCCTTAAGTCTATGTGTGCACAAATCAGATATCTGATTTGTAGCACCAAAATCATACCATTATAAAAAATTTTAAAATGTTTTTCAAATAAAATAGTATATTTTATTAGATATCATATTTTTGGGCCATAGAAAAACCTAATGTGGGTCATTTTGTGCATTCCAACAAACCCTAAATTTTGTTTGCAGGATTTTTAGGCGACAACGTGTAGTTTCAGACAAGAAGAGACAAAGATCAAATTTTTGGAGCATATTCTACTCAAATTTGTCATAAGCAATTATTTTTTAGAATCTTTTATGAGGTATAAAAGGGAGCAGCAGTCATCGAAAGCAAAAACATAAGAGAAATCTTAAAAAAGAACAAATTGAAGCATATAGACAAAGAGATAGAGAAGGTCATAGGAAGAGAAGACAAGGTATGTTAAATATTGCTGAACCTGAGCCCTATGGTCTTTCAAGTGAAGAAGGAATTGAATATGTTCAAGGTGAAAATATTGAACATGATATTGAAATTGGGAATGAAAATTCTCAAATTGTTATTGAAAATGTTCAAGGTGAAAATGTTGGAATTGAAGATCCTGAACATGATATTGAAATTGGGAATGAAATCATTCAAATGGATATTGAAAATGTTCAAGGTGAAAATATTGGAACTAAAGATGTTGAACATAATATTGAACCAAGTGTAAATTATGTTTCACCAGATTACATGAGAAATAAAGAACCTTGCGTGGAAGAAAGATATACTCCAAATTCAAGACCTTCAAGAACCCCTAAATGGTTACTTGAAATTGATGAGAACATTATAGACAATTTTGAAGGCAAGAGGTCAACATGAACTATTCAGTTATGGGCTACAAGACTTTTCAATCAATATTTTAGTGATAAGACATTGACTAAGCAATGCCAATTTTTTGTACAATTGCTAAAGATGCAAAAGATGAGACCTTTCCTAGCCAAATTGAAGATTTGTGTGAATAAGAAGAACGAAAAAAATTCTATTATTATCAAAAATATTTTTAGTGCTCTCAAGTCTATTGGAAAAAATAACAAGGAAAAAGATTAGAGAGTTGCTCGAAGAGTCATTACAACTGCCCTAGTAAGCCATCAATTGAAAAAGGCTCACTTTATGAGACAAACTTGTATTGATTTTGACATAAATTATAACACTTTGGATAGAGCACTTGCAAGAAGAGAAAGAATAGATGATCTCTTCAAAATGATACATGGGATTTTTTCGGGAGGCTTCCACGTGTTGATAAGAAGTTAACTGATAATGTAAAGTAGGCAATTCAACAATTTTGGCATGATAACTCTAAAGTATCACCCAATGCAAAGGATGTTTTAAAGTTAAGAATTGGCAATCGGGACCATACACCGCATCCTAAACATTTCTTGGAATCAAGCCAAACAATGTTGTTCAAAATTTATATTAAAGCACATCCAAATATGGAAATATCACAAAGGACTTTTGAAGGTTTGAAGCCATTTTATTGTGTGCCTGTTAAGATTCATAATACTTGTTGTAAATACCATGTGGAGTTTTCAATGTACCAGCAACCATGTTACATCCATTCTACTTTGCATACTCAATGAAATGTTGCAGAGTGTGGTGCAATGCATCCAAAATCATCATGGACTCTAAGGCGAAATCTGTTTCTATGTTATAGAGATGATGGTTGCTTTTTCTATAGAAATGATTTTTTAAATGCGAAGTGCTCACAATGTGGTGGATTGTCAAAGTTTTTTCAATGTTTTCATGAGGGTTCCGAACATGAATTTGGAAAGAATATTGTTGAGAAAAATAGATATGAGATAGTCAAATATACTTTGCAGAGTGGAGGTGAAGGTTATAGATGAGAGTTGGTTACAAAATAATGTAGTGTTGCTGATTTTATTTTAGATTTTAAGGACAATATTTTCTACAAGTATTCAAGGCATAGTCATAGGTCTCAGTCATTGGATCAACAATTAATGATGTGTAAGGACTCTTTTCTAATTGGCACTATTATACCAATGGTTGATTTTGCATAAAACTACACGTTGCAACCACAAAATGAGGTACAATCTCAATATTACAATTCCATTCGGATTGCTATTTTTGTCCACATAACGTTTAGACATGCACTTGATAGTACAAAGGAGGATCAAAAGATAATTAGAGAGTATCATTTTTATATGAGTGATGATAGATCTCACTCGTCGGAGTATGTACAACATTGTTTTGAGATTTTTTGTGAGTTCTTACATTAGCATGATAAAGCACTAGGTAGATATCTCATTTGATCAGATAACTGCATAAGTCAATTCAAGAATGCTCGTATGTTTTATTTGTTGAGTAGAATGCATGTTGAGAGGGGTGTACCTCATATTTGGAGTTTTTTTAAAGTTGGGCATGGGAAAGGGGAACATGATGGAGCAGGTGCATGTGTAAAGAGAGCTCTAGTTAAGGAGCAATTGAATATTTCAGGAGAAAAATTAATTGATGCACGTTCTATTATTGATTGGTGTATTTCAACATTCTCACAGGGAGGGACACTTGATTCAACAGTGCACATATTATTTTGGTTGGTTAAGGAGGGTACAATGGGAGGTAGATTGGATTGTCATACAATCAAATATTCTTCAAAGATGCATTTGTTTCAAAGCTCATATGCAAGCACATGGATCATTTGGACACGAGAGTTGGCTTGTTTTTGTCAGATTTGTATTCAGTGCGAGTGGGATCAATGCGAGTCAAGTGAGTGGGTGGATACATGGGTTCCATAGTATCTAACTCCTTTATCTCAAACTATATCCATGAAAAATGACACAATGGAAAGTTCAATTGATTATGATTGGCTTTTAGATCTACTATAGCTAGGACATGTTTTTGTAGTTGTTGCACTGTAAGGGAATGAAGAGAGATCAGACTATTGGTTGGCTCGATGTGTGTGGGTAAAGCACAAGCTAACACAACCGATGGAAGATGATGATGGGTTTGTGTATGCTATAGGTTCAGTTGTGGTTGTGAACATACATGATTAGAAAGAATGACATACCTGCATTTGAAGACTACAAGAAACAAAAAACCATTCTCATGTACTCACACCTTGTCATAGCAAAAAATGTTAAGTTGTTGAAGCATCATGCCAAACCAAACACAAAACAACTATGGACACTTAGTAATGCTGATCATGAAGTAATAATGGATACTCTTAAGCAAAGAGATGACCCTTCAGGCACACTTGAATAGAATATTAAAGAATAGAAGGTACAATGCTTAGGTTCATTATGCTTAAGTTCATTAATGTTCTTTATTTAATACTGATATTTTGTATACTATTGCAAGGCAAGTGTCTTTAATAGTGATATTTTGTATGTACTTTTGTGATATTTTTAGTACAATTGATCATGGACCTGCTACAACAATTTGATCCTTTTGGAGAGGTATGCGACAAATTACAATAATATAGATTGGTTATTCAAAGTTTCTTTTATAGTTTGTATTACCATCTCATCATCAATTACGTCATTTAGAATAATATAGATTGGTTATTCTAAGCATATTTTATAGTTTGCATTACCAATTCATTATCATTCAGGGTGTTTAGATTAATATAGATTTGTTAGTGTAAGCATCTTTTCTATTGTGACAATACAGATTTATCATTTGACAACTTTTGTAATATTTTTGGCATGATTGATCATGGACCTATTCCAACAATAGCCAAATTTGATCCTTTTGGAGAGGTATGCCACATATTACAATAATATAGATTGGTTATTCAAAGCATCTTTTATAGTTTGCATTACCATCTCATCATCAATTAGGTCATTTAGAATAACATAGATTGGTTATTCTAAGCATCTTTTATAGCTTGCATTACCAATTCATCATCATTCAGGTTGTTTAGATTAATATAGATTTGTTATTCTAAGCATTTTTTCTATTGTGACAATATAGATTTATCATTTGACAACTTTTGCAATATTTTTGGCACGATTGATCATTGACCTATTGCAACAATAGTTAGCTCCGATCCTTTCAGAGAGGTATGCCACATATTACAATAATATAGATTGGTTATTCTAAGCATCTTTTATAGTTTAAATTACCATCTCATCATCAATTAGGTCATTTAGAATAATATAGATTGGTTATTGTAAGCATATTTTATAGTTTGCATTACCAACTCATCATCATTCAAGTTGTTTAGATTAATATAGATTTTTTAGTCTAAACATATTTTCTATTGTGACAATATAGATTTCTCATTTGAAATTTTTTGCGATATTCCTAGCACGATTGATCATGGACTTGCTACAACAATAGGCAACTCTGATCCTTTTGGAGAGGTATGCGACATATTACAATAATATAGATTGGTTATTCTAAGCGTCTTTTATGCTTAGCATTTTTTCTATTGTATGTATTTTAACTGCTACCTTGATGGTTTGTACCAGTACTTGTCACTCCAAGACATCAACATACTACTCTTGTGGAAGACTGTACCCTAAATTCCTCCAATAGGAAAAAATTTTGGTAAAATTCTGAATTTCTTCAAATGCAAAACAAATAATTTTGCTGGCGGTTGCATAGCTTCCACCGGCAATGGGAGTCTTTGATCTAGCAAAGTGGTAACAAGGTATTTGGGTGTGCATGATGTTCAAGTTGATTGGGTAAGAGTTTTCTAATGCAAGAGCTAGGTGGCTTTAATTAGCACAATTACAATTAAAGATGATTCAAACTCCAATTTGATCCTCAAACCCAAACTTGGGTGCAACTTCACTAAAATAGGTCCATTTTACAAAGAGAATCATATTTAAACACTTCCCAAACTTGAAATTTTGATGGGGCAGCATTAAAAATCCTACCAAACTACGAAAACCACAATTTTTTTTGGTGAGATACACTTTCGAAAGCTCTATTTCAACAAACCCTCATTTTTAGCAACTTTCATGAGGTTTTTAAGGAAATCAATGTTTCCAACCTTGCCACACCCTATAAACTCATCAAACACGTCTATTAGGACCTGCACAAGTTTGATCCAACCTTAAATCTTGCTGCCCCACGTTTCATTGACATTAGCATGTTGTAACCACCATTTTTCACCTAATTTCACTCATTTTTGCCATGCATGACAACTCACCAACTCAACTATAGGCCTTTCCAAATATTTAAACCCACATATTCACCTTATATAGTCCTAATAACATCTACTATGGCCATACCATCGAGCTACATACCATACAATAGATGGTATGGCCTTTTAGCACTTTGGACTCTTAAGGGAAATCAACAATCCAATGAAACTCAGAGTGATTCAACGTATTTTTTTGCAAAAGAGAACCATCCCTAGCATAAATGTACCCATCTGAATGTGTTAGAACAGTTTGTTTAGTCGTACGAGTTGCAGAATGAAAGTTGCACCACTTTGCAACTTTATGTTGCTTGCATTTGACAACTTTTCCTTCAACTGAAAAACTCATCACCATGAAAAAATGCCTCTGAAATAGCAAAAACCAAGAGAGGTTATTGTAGATGGTCCCAACATAGTCCCATAGCCTCAAACATAAATTTTGAAACTATCAGAGTTTCTAAGAAATAGCCCTTCAAATATTCCTTCCTTTTAGCACTTTGGACTCTTAAGGGAAATTGTCAGTCCAATGTAGCTCAGAGTGATTTGTCATATTTGGGTACAAGAGAAGACCATGCCTAGCGTAGATTTACCCATACAGATGTGTTGGAATAGTCTGTTTGGTTGTACGAGTTGCAGAATGAAAGTTACACCACTTTGCAACTTTACACTACTTGCATTTGACAACTTTTCCCTCAATTGAAAAGTCATCACCATTAAAAAATTCCTCTAAGATAGAAAAAATAAAGAGAGGCTATTGTAGATCATCCCAACATGATCCCATAGCCTCATACAGAGAGTTTGTAAGCATCATAGTTTCTGAGAAATAGCCCTTCAAATATTGTTGTCTTTTAGCACTTTGGACTCTTAAGGGAAATCGTTGGTCCAATGTAGCTCAGAGTGATTAAGCATATTTGGGTGAAAAAGAGGACCATCCCTAGCATAAACGTACCCATACGGATGTGTTGGAATAGTTTGTTTGATCGTACGAGTTGGAGAATGAAAGTTGCACCACTTTGTAACTTTACACTACTTGCATTTGGCAACTTTTCCCTCAATTGAAAACTCATCACCACTAGAAAATTCCTTTGAGATAGAAAAAAATGAAAGAGGTTATTGTAGGTGGTCCCAACACAATCCCATAGCCTCAGACAGAGAGTCCGTAAGCATCACGGTTTTTGATAAATATCCCTTCAAAGATTGTTGTCTTTGAGCACTTTGGATTCTTAAGGAAAATCATTGGTCCAATGTAGCTCAGAGTGATTCAATGTATTTATGTGCAAAAGAGGACCATACCTAGCATAAACGTAACCATCTAGATGTGTTGGAACAATTTTTTTGGTCGTACGAGTTGGAGAATGAAGGTTGCACCACTTTGCAACTTTACATTGCTTGCATCTGACAACTTTTCCCTCAACTAATCACCATGCGAAAATGCATCCGAGATAGAAAAAAACAAGAGAGGTTATTGTAGATGGTCCCAACATGACCCCATAGCCTCAAACGGAGAGTCTGTAAGCGTCACGATTTCCAGGAAATAGCCCTTCAAATATTGTTGCCTTTTAGCACTTTGGACTCTTAAGGGAAATTGTTAGTCCAATGTAGCTTAGAGCGATTCAACATATTTGGGTACAAAAGAGGACCATCCTTGGCATAAACGTACCCATCTAGACATGTTGGAATAGTCTATTTGGTCGTACAAGTTGCGGAATGAAAGTTGCACCACTTTGCAACTTTACACTGCTTGCATCTTACAACTTTTCCCTCAACTAAAAAATTGTCACCATAGGAAAACGCCTCTAAGATAGAAAAAATAGAGAGAGGTTATTGTAGAGAGTCCCAACATGATCTCATAGCCTCAAACAAAAATTTTTTTAGGCATCACAATTTCTAAGTAACAGTCTCTCAAAGATTGCTACCCTTCAGTACTTAGACTCTTAAGGGATTTCACCGATTGAACGTAGCTCAGACTGCTTTGGCCTATTTGGGTGTGAAAGGGGACCATACCTAACCAAAACGTACCTATCTAGATGTGATGGAATAGTCAGTTTGGTCATACGAGTTGTAGAACAAGATTTATTTATGCCCTTACAAGTAGTTTTTAGCCTCCAACCGAACTCCAACATTGATTTTTGTGCAAAAAAAAGCCATGAGAACATAGCTTGTTGCTTTATTTTTAATGGAAAATACTGGGAAGCAGAGTTAACTTCTTCAAAAACACTCACCAAGTCAGTACCAACAAAGATTCTACAAAACTCTTCTTCTAGCCATCAAATTCACCATAAAAATGGCATTTTCTAGCCCTAGGGCTTGTTTCATCCACTAAAAAATCAACCCCACAACATACTAAACATGTTAGGCATCAATTTTAAATGTTAGAGGACCCATTCCATAAGTTATAGTAGTCACAAAAAGTGGAATGGGTCGGATTACATTTTGAAGACCCTCAACCCACAAATCTAGAAAATAGAGGTAGCAATAATAAAAATTGAATAACTTTCACAAAACAAGGAGTTAGACCCTGAAATTTCATGAAAATTAAAGATAACTCATAGGACCACAAATTCCAATTTTTTTTAGAGCATTAGGAGTCCATACAGATCTGTACAACAATAGAAAGTAGAGAAAAACCAATAATTTTCTAGAAATCAATGTTGCTTTTGTATTGGAATTCACAAAATTTCCTTCAACCAATCTATTTTCAAACCTTGAAGAGATTTATATACATTTTTTGAATTCAAATAGACTCCCAAATGTACACAACCACCTTTTCAACTACCAAGACCCTTCATTTTTCTTAAAAAATGCTAAAATTGACAACTTTTTGTTAATAATGCACTTTTATGCAACTTTTCTCTCCAAGAAACCTATGACTAGTAAAACCAGTAAAGACCTTTATTTCAACCCTACTACAACTTCTAGACTCCTATCTTGTACTTTCCTTTACAATTTTAATAATTTTCTTTCAAAAGACTACATGGTACTTTTGACAAATTTGAAGCAAGAATGCATTTTTGGCATATTGGACCCCTAGACTCAAAGATTCAACTTAATACACCTTAAAAATGGTCTTGATAGACACTATTTAGAATAAATAGATCACACCTAACCTCTCAAGCTATGAACCTTCAAATGTGTAATCTTGCAAATAGTAGATTAGGTGGGAAACTAGAGAGGAAGAGTTGATGGTGAGTGGCCTAGTGAAGGCTAGAGAAGACGAGTTTGAGGAATATGATGTTAGGAAAGGGGATTGTCCTTGGTTTTCATATTTGGTTGTGTGGAAGATGTATGCTACTATGGGGATGGTTATAAGCATAAAGAACTTGAGAAATATTGTGAAGAGAAGAGTTGAAGGGAAAAGATACATGTGTAGTTGGCAAAAACTGATGGAAGAGCATGAAAAAAAGATATTAATGTATGGATGCTTAGCTTTGTGTACAAATTTCTTGTGTGTAGTTGTCAAAGCTTGGGAAAAACCATTTTTAGGTGTCAATGAAGACAAAAAGTAGCAAGAAGATCCATTTGAGAAGGATCAAGCATGGCAAGACCAAGACAAAGCAAAGCATGAAGGATACAAAATCCCTTGGAGGAAGATTTCCATGCAAGTGACTTGGAGAAGGTTTGAAGGTATTGTGAAGAAGATAGGAACATACCTATGGAGTGATTTATGGGGCATAAATCTTTTGTACTCAGGGAGTATGGTGCAGGAGAACCTAAAACATGTAAGCTTTAATGAATTGACAAGGCCGTTCCTCCTTTTGTATAGGCTATACCTTAGAGGAATGGGCCTAAATTAGATAGGGGTAGGTGTAGGAACAAGTTTTTAGGGGTGATAAAGGGATTAGAGTGTTTTGAGAATGCCGCCCTATTAAGAAACACAAATTTTTGTGCCTTTTGAGTAAGGCTAGAGAGTGAGTTTTTAAGAAGTTGAATGAACATATTTTGGAACTTGTTGGAAACTATTGGAATAGGTGTATTTAATGGTTTTTAAGAGGTCTGAGTGATTAAGAGTAACCCAAGAAGAGTAAAAGTGTGAAACCCTAGTTGGAAGGGGCAAAAACAAGGGAAAACTAGTGATTTTACAAAGAAAGTGTAAGCAAAATTATGGGGCAGCATAATACATTGATTTTTTACGTTTAAGCAGACAAAATTAAGAGGGAATGAAGTGGTTTCAGGATTGAGTGAGGTCAAAGCATACAAGTTCCAATAAGCCCTAGTTAAGAGGAAGAAAAATGAGGGTTTGGAACATAAGGGTCTTAGAGAGAAAATGGAGACCTAAAAGTTGCAAAATACTATGTTTTGAAAGTAGTTTGAAGATTTTTTGGAGGTATTTTGATTTTTTGATGAGGTTAAAGGTTGGTTGTTTTGAAAAAGAGGCCTAATTAAGGCCTATTTCAACGCTAGGAGCCAGACTTGGTCAAGTTGTTCCAAAGGAGCGAACATTGAATTTTGATTATGTGAAAGAGGACCTTAATGGGTGTCTAGATTGGTGAATAGTAGAGAAGGTTGTTTTGAAAGGTTGTGAGTTAAGTAGGGAAAAGTGGTCTTCCTAACCTACAAGAAAGATCTAGTGAACAATTGGAGAAACTAGCAAAGAATGGTATTGTGAGAAAAGAATGAATTGAAACTCATTGAATGGCGAATGCAAGTTGTTTTACTTCCCTGTTCTACATCAAATTCTTTGATAGACATGTATGAAAAATGTGGTAGCATAGACAAGGTAGTGAACTATTTGAAAAAATTCCTCAATAAAATGAGGTCTCATGGTGATGGAATGCCATGACAATTAACAAGGAAGACAACTATTTGAAAAAATACCTCAAAGAAATGAGGTCTCATGGTGATGGAATGCCATGACAATCAAATTTTTTTTTGATTGTCATGCCATTCCATCACCATGAGCCCTCATTTCTTTGCAACACTTTTTCAAATAGTTCATTGCCTTGCCTATGCTATTGCTTACTATTATGCTTTGATAGAATTTTTCTAAGCATCCATAGCTTGTTTGAAAGCACTTGTTTTAGTCTTTTAGCCATAGAAACAAGCCAGTGAACTATTTGATAAAAAGCTTTGGTAGACATGTATGAAAAATGTGGTAGCATAGAAAAGGCAATGAACTGTTTGAAAAAATGCCTCACAAAAATGTAATCACTAATATGAATATAAACTAAAACAATCTATAGCCTATTCAAAATCGCTTGTTTTAGGCTTTTAGCCAAAGTAGAAAGATACATTGATTGTCATGGAATTCCATCACCATGAGACCACATTTCCTTGAGGCATTTTTTTAAATAGTTCGCTACCTTTTCTATGTTACCACATTTTTCATACATGTTTACCAAAGAATTTCACAACCAAATACAATTGGAAGCTACTCCTAGTTATTAATTATGCAATGTGAAGCAATGCTTTGAGTTTGAAACATGTGCAATGCAATGTAATCAATGATATGAATATAAACTATATAATATAACCATTTTTTTATGCTATTGTGCATTGATATTTAACCATTGCTCAAGATTAAATTTTCAAAGAGTTTAATCATACACATGAGGAACAAATTAAATTTTGATTGTCAACTTCTATATATCAAATTATCCAATAATCAAGTGTATGTACATATACAAAAATGGCATCAACGCCAACTCAAACAAAGTCTTACAAAATGTGGCATATGCCATCTCAATATCTATTCAAAATTTACATGCCAAAATGTCTATCTCATCCTAAACTACTGGTGGATCATCAAAATGGAGCCTCTTTGAAGCACTCTTTGGATTTGAAGGTAGTTGAATAAGAAAAATTCAAACCACAATTGAGATTAGTTATACTATATAATTTAAAATCAAATAATTAACATAAAAATCAACATACATTGAATTTTAATTGAACTCTAAAATTGAAATCTTGATTACCTGAAATATACATCTCTTCAAAGGGTTAGGAGTCCTAGAATATGCCCCTCTCAAAGAACCAATCGAACCAACTTTTGAAATGCCAATCTATATATGTGAATGAAAACATAAAATTGATCAAAGTTAGCATACGATTGTTAGTAATAGGAACATATTTACAAAACACAAAATAAAATAAACACATACCTCTTTAGGCTGATCTTTTTCTTTATCTCCTTCAAGTGTTTCAATGCCTCCTCTTTGAGGTGTTTCAACACCTACTCCTTGAGGTGTTCCAATACCTGCTCCTTTAGGCATCGTGACACTTGTCAACAACGATGTATAACTCATAACTTCTTGTACATAAAAATGACAATTACATATGAAACTACCAATCTGTGTGTATGTATAATCAATATAAGATCTTAAAAATATTAATTCAATCCAATTTTAATTCAATTACCTTCCCCTTATCTAACTTTGTGCCTCCATAGTCTGGACAAGGCTGCACCTCACTTGCACTAGGTATTTCCTACAAGAGGAAAATAAGATAAACATATAAGTTATTATATAATTTCATTAATGACAATTCAAATGACAAGCAAGTATATAATAAAAAATGTAAACGAGTGAGTGCAAAAATATATACTGTGTGCATATCGAGGCCAAATGAAATAGCCCTAAGGGTGCTATCATTCACCTATGTGAGCTCCTCCTTAGACATCAACTATTAAATAGACCATGTAAATAAATATTAGTACTTGATATTATATCTTATTAATATTCATTTAAAAACAAATGCAAGTTATGAATTTACAATTTAAATCTTACCTGTGTCACTATTCCAACATCCCCATCTCTAGCAGGAGAGGAATCTGTAGGGTGTGCTCCACTCCTCTACGTCTGATCTATAATGTCCACATCATGGAGGTCATAATCAGAAGTGTCTAAGGGATGCTCAATGGGTTCTACAAGAGGACACAAGCATATTTGGTGGAACACAGTGCAAGTATGTGGTACACAAATATGTGGACCTGAGGAGGATGATGCAACAAAAGTCGAGCCATTGCCAACATCACCAGAATGTGGCTGAGCTACTGTAGAAGTATGTGAAACCGAAAGACCACTCAAAGAGTGAATAGCCTGAATAGTTTGTGTGGCTGCATCCTGGATAATATCTGGATTATCTATTGGAGGTGGCGGAGGAAGTGGAGGAGGGGGAACATATGGGCGTGGGACTACTCTAACTGCCCCTGGTCTATCCTGGAGCATACCTCCACCAACGCCCTAGAAGGGTTTAATGTCAAAGTAATTGACATGATGCCCTAACACAAACTCACTGTATATTTTTTTAATAAAGTAAAATGGTATATCAGAATTTTTGTTTGGTGGTTTATCAAAAAACATACACCAACGATCCCAAAGTTATCTACAATGTCTTTATTCATGCACCATTTTATAGAAAGTTTTGGTTTATTAACATTAACTGGCAAGCCAGTGCGACTATTTGGAGATCTTTCACATCATCATAAGACAATCCACATGAGTAATATTCCCTCATTTCTTCTCACCATGAATGAAAGGAATTAGGTTGGGTGCAGAGGGTTTCTATATTTTTAATTATTTCCTTCAATGTGTTTGTTATCTTGAATAATTGAGGGATTGTCTTATAAACATCACAAATAACCCTCAATTGCTCCAATTTTTCACCAATTAAGTCTTCAATTGATGGCTGCGGAGGTGGTGGAGCGTTTGGAATTTGTGCATTTTCATTCTCATCCATAATACTTGATTAAAGTTAAAAACTAATTAATCTAATTGAAATTACACAATATAAATGAACTTATTGTAAAAAAACCCTACTTTTTAATAATAAAAAAAACCCTACTTTTTAACAAAAATCCATAACAAACTCTAGTTTTTAATAAAATACATAAACAACACTAGTTTTTTTTATCAAAATCCATAAAAACATTAACTTTTAATAAAAATCCATTGCAAACTCTAGTTTTTAATAAAAGTCAATAAAAAACACTACTTTTTAATAAAAATCCATAAAAAATTACTTAATATTATACAAATCTAATAGAAAAATTGATTAAAACAAAAAAAACCAAAAACTTACCTTCGAAATCAGATATCTACTCAAATCAAATATCTGATATCCAAATGTCGCTCTCATTGTGTGCCCTCAGCTCTTTAAAATGACTAAAATGATTTTAAAACATCACTAGTATGTATTTATAGCTGATTCAAATCAGATATTTGATTTATACTTCTGTCCTTGGGAATTGCTTTGGAGCAATGTACTAATACCCAAGACAAAAAAAAGTCAACTCAGGATTTTTTGTGTTTTTGGGTTGATGCAAAATGCAACTTTTTTCACATTGCCACTTTTCGCCCTTCATGATCCTCCACATACCCTACTCCCAACCGGTATACAAATGTGAATACTAATGGAAAACTTAGCATTACTGTGAGTACCTTTAAAAATCTGCAAACACTATACTCAAACAAGGGTTAGTATCAACAAATCCTTCAAGAATACCCCTATGAAATACATTGCAAATGTTCCAAAATGCCACAAAAGATAAAAGAAAATCAAATGCATAATGAAAACATTCAACAAACTACCTATTCCATAGTTGGATTGGTGTCACTTGTGCTAGTGACCCTTTCCCAATCCTTGATAAAAGCTCAAATTGAAAATGCTATGAAGATGGTGGAGTGATGATGAACAAGATTAAATCTCAAGTGAAGAGAGTAACCTTGCATGAAATTGTGAAGATTGTGAAGGATTTGCTTGAGGATGATGCTTGTATTTAAAGATTTTCAAAATGTTGAATGTTGAAGAGGGACCAATGTGGGATCAAAAACAAGCCAATGAATTGAGGACACTTGTCACCATGTGATTGATGGATGTATGTGCAAGATTTGGGAAGAGTGCCCAAGAGGGGGAATTTTTGAATTCAAATTTGCAATAAATTTTGAGAGGGGGACAAGAAAGAAGAGCAATAAATGCCCTGTTTGACTTGTCATGGTTGAGAGAAAATGATGTTTTAATAAATCAATAAAATTGATTTATTGTGCAAGTGGCTAGGTCTAGATAATGCAAGTGGGATGTGATTAGCCTTAGATTAGGATTAGATTAATTATGATGATTAATGCTGATTAGATGATATGACATTTTGGACCTAAATTTCTGATTTATTTAAATCAGAAAATGATGGAAAAATGTATGATTTGGATTTGATTTAAATGGCTTTTTGATTTATTTAATTAAGTGGATGATGTAAGATGAAGGTTGAATGCTAAGATTTATTTGATAAATGAACTTATTTAATGAATGGATGAAAGTGATGAATTTGCCTAGTGTAAGAGCTAATTTGACCGAATCTGATCGAATGCATAATGTGAATTTTGCATGTCTACATTTTGCCCCTCTTTGAAGCAATGTACTTGTTGCGTTGGTTCAAAGAATAAACTTGCCGCAATCGAAATTAAAAATTTTCTGATTTTTCGGATACCCCAGCGGAAAAATTTCTGGCAGTACATTGCCCCCCTCGAAGATGAAATGAAAAGATTCGATTTGAGTCGATCTACATGAATAAGGGATTCAAAATGGATGGTTATGGATGACGATACAGATGATTTCAAGATGTTTAGAATAACAAATCTATATTATCCTAAACAACCAAATGATGATGATATATGAGATGGATGAATTGATGATATGATATATATGATTATACAATGGATGATTTATGATATGCTTAGACTATGATCTATATTATGATGATGATTATACAATGCAGTAGAAATGATAGATGTTTCCTATGATGTATGATATGAATGATATGTGGTTTGCTGATGGTTTCATGGATGGTTTGCAGATGCAGGATGGATGCATGATGGATGCATGACGGATGCATAATGTTAGTGCAGAAATGAGATGATGACAAGAGGATCCAACAAGTCCAATGATTGGTCGAGACTTTATTAGAGATGATGATGATAATAAAAGATGATGATGATAAATGATGATGATAGATGGATGATTTGCTTATCAAGGATTGGGATTTTCAAAGGATCACTTACTTTGGTACGATAACACTTTAAATTCGATGCATCAAGGTATAAAAAGGACCGGGATAAGTTGTACTTAGTGTGATGGTTTGTCCAACAATAGGATAGGAGTATTCTTGTTCACACTTGACATCACGGAAACCTTGCTAGGATGCACTTTAGAAGTCTCAAATTATCTGAGGACCAAAACCACGGAAAGTTATAACCAATCCAATGCGATGAGTCAACTAAGCCTCTGAAACATCCTCCATACATATCTAACAAAGCAAGTATTCACCAAGTTATTTTACAAGAACGTCCAACAAGCATAGCAGACAAAATAATAATGATCGTTGCCCCATTCCTTTCTCTCTAAATCCTTCATTCGGATATCATCGAGAGGTCCTTGGAATGAGCACAATATGATAAATCAAAAGAAAAGATCAAGTATACAAGCAAGCCAATGTTCTTCATACCTTCAGCCAGAGGGATGTGTTTCAAAAGATGGGAGCCAAAACTTATTGCCAAAAGATAATGTCCATTGTCGGAACGGATCCTAGGACATGTTAATGACACGTCATTTTGTTTACCCAAATTGGTTGATTTGATAAAAGCGCCCATTGTCGGAACGGATCCTAGGAAATGCTTTGTATCAAATGATGATGAAATTGATTTATGATTTACATGCCATTGATAAGAAAAGAGTTGACCAACTTGCTTGCCGACAGACCTATACTTGAGATTTTGACAGTTTAGGTTTTTCACGTTTGACTGCTAGACTTGTTTCTGACTGTTTTACCAAAGGTTGAAGGTGATGACGATTTATTATGGATGATTGATTATTGCGAGTGTAAGCGAGATGAGGCGGATGGATTTTTTCAAATATTTGGATGTTTTGAGTATTTTACCCAATGTTTTGAGGCCTGTTTTTGGTAATTTTTTTTTGAGGTTTTAAATGTTTTGATTTTGATTTTTCAATGTTTTTAGGATTTCTGAGATTTTGACAGGGAACTAACCTAAAGACCTATCCTAGGGCCTCGGCGGCTGATCGACAGATTAGCCTTGCCTACGTTATACACGCAGAGACCACATAGTTCGACTGACGACTTGACCGATTTACAGATGATGATATACATGATGAGATGTCAGTTTATTATGACGAACTCCTATAGGACTGACCTAAATGTCTGGGGGTGATCGAATCAACCTCGTTCAAGGCGCTTCAGGCGAGCGTAGTTCGACAAGACGACCTTGTTTTAGTTTTGAAATGTTTGAATGTTTTTGGATTTTCACGATTTTACGTGTTTTTGCGTTCGATTTTACGATGTTTTAGTTTTTCTGATTTTGGGGACTTTTGGGATCATACGAATCCGATCCGATGAGAATGTGCCCCCAGCGTGATGCAATAGACTGCTCCGATAAAGGCAGGACAAACTGACCTTGAGAATGGGCCGAGTAGTACTAGGAGGGATCATGATACGAGCACAGGACCAAGCTATGGTGCGGATGTGAGCGGATGAGTGATGGATGGAGATATGGATGTGATGGACGATGGAAGCGAAATGGAGGGATAATGTAGATCGAGCCATAAAGATCCTGGTGGATGGAAAGTGCTTATTTACGCAAGGCGCCTATTTGCCAGGTTTTCACCAAGGTACTTGCCCAAAGTGCCACCGAAGTGGTTTTCACTAGAGGGGCGATTTTTTTTTTTCTTTACTATGCAGTCCTTTTTCTGATTTTTTTGGATTTTTGCTTTTTGATTTTTGTTGTACCAAAGGGCGCTTTGTTTGCCGGTTTCGCCGAGAGTAACCATTTTTTCAGGACTTTTTCTGATTTTTTTGGATTTTTTGGTTCTATACCTTGAAAGAATTAGGCATAAAACTTTTGAGATGGGAGCTATTCATGGGCTCCTGCAGAGGTTCCCCTTCGGGTGTTGATAGCTGATATGCCCCTGATTTGTAGCTTGCTGTGACGATGAAAGGCCCTAACCAATTGGGTTCGAACTTTCCTTTGCTGCTAGGATTTGGGACATTCTTCTGATTTTCTTTTAAGACTAATTCTCCAACTTGGAAAGTTCTACTTCTGATTTTCTTGTTGTAGCTCCTTTTCAGTCTATTCTGATACACTTGCAGATGGTTTAAAGCATCCAAACGTCGCTCGTCCAACAGTTCCAGCTCGTTCAGTCTTGAAACTCGATACTCTTAGAGTACGTGATGAGGTACAATGATACTCGAGGGATGGTAACTTTCGATCTCAATGGGCAGATGGCCTGCGATCGTAGACCAAGGAAAATGGTGTGGCACCCGATTGGGTGTCGCGGATATACTGGTTGGTAAAGCCCAAAGACGATTAATTTGCAAATGCCGGTCCGCGACACCGCGTCATTGGCTATTTTTCTTAAAGGATTTTGAGGATGGTTTTATTTGTAGCTTCTGCTTAGCCATTTGCCTTAGGGATAGTATGGGGTGGAAGCGATGTTGGATTTTGAATTTATCATCCACCATAGGTCCGCGGACTTCTGATTTTGGACTGGTGTCCCATTATAGAGATATGCTGTGGAACACCATGGCGGCATATGAGATAGTTCGGATGAACTTTGAATCTGCTCTGTTATGTGTAGGTCATAGGTATAGCCTTCAACCCACTTGGTGAAGTACTCAGTTGCAGTTATAATGAATTTGTGGCCATTGGATGAGGTGGGTGTGATTTTCCCAATGAGATCGAGTCCCCACTGTGAAAAGGGCCATGGTGTGATGATTGGATGAAGCTCTTGAGATGGAGCATGGATGAGGTCCCCGTGTTGCTGACACTGTAGACACTTCTTGACATATTCATGTGCCTCTCTGTCCATGGTAGGCCAGTAATATCCACTCCTCAGCAATTTCTTAGACAAGGTCATGCCACTCGAATGAGAACCACGGATGCCATTGTGCACCTCAGTTAAGGCAGCCGAAGCCTCCTCAGGGTTAAGACATCTTAGTAAGGTTCCTTCTATGCTTCTGCGATATAGGGATTCTCCTAAAATGACAAAACGAGATGCTTTCTTGATAAAGGTTAGTCTAAGGCTTGAACGCAAATCGGCAGGAATGATACCTATCCTAAGGTATGTGTAAATGTCTTGGTACCACTGATCATTTGGACCAACGATTTCGCACACAAATTCTGACTCTGGTACCTTGAATGCTGGTACGAGAAGCTGCTCTACCAAGAAGTCGTATTTCGGAACATTTTGAGGGATCTCTAAGAGTGATCCAATAGTTGCCATTGCGTCTGCTGCTCTGTTGTTGGTTCTTGGTACTTGCTCAAATGTGATGTCAACAAAATATTCCTTGAGATTTTCCACCAGCCTTTTGTATGGAGTTAGCTTATCATCCTTTGTTTGGTACTCATTGTTCACTTGATTTATGATAAGCTGTGAATCTCCATATACCTTCAATGCCATAATGTTCCACTGTACTGCTATCCTGAGACCTATAGTTAAAGCCTCGTATTCTGCAATGTTGTTGGTACAAGGGAATGCTAGTTTGTATGATCTTGGTATACAATCCCCTTGTGGAGTGATGAAGAAGATACCAGCTCCGACCCATGTTGTGTGTAGGATCCATCAAAGTATAGTTTCCAATGAGTAGCTATGTCAATGTTGAAAATGGATTCATCTGGAAATTCTGAAACAAGTGGGTTCTCTGCATAGATAGGTGCATCTGCCAGTTGGTCTGCAATGACCTGTCCCTTGATTGCCTTGCGCTCCACATACTCAATGTCATATTCTGATAATATCATTACCCACTTAGCCATTCTTCCCGTAAGAATTGCCTTTGAAAGAAGATACTTTAAGGGATCAATTTTAGCTATGAGTTTGATCTTGTGTGCCAACATGTAGTGTCTGAATTTTTGGGATGCAAACACCACTGCTAGGCAAGCTTTTTCAATGAATGTATAGTTTAACTCATGGCCCACCATTGTACGGCTGATGTAGTATATGGCTCTTTCTATTCCATTTTCATAATGTTGTGCTAGGAGAGCACCAAGGGCTGCTGCAGTTGCTGAGATATAAAGGATCAATGGTTTGTTCTGAATTGGAGGCCTTAGTACTGGAGGTGTTAACAGATATTCCTTGATTTTGTTGAAGGCTTGTTCACATTTGTCATCCCATTTGTACGTTACCCCCTGGTGGAGTAGGTGAGAGTAAGGGATTTGTTTGTCTGCTAATTGTGCTATGAACCTGCGAATTGACTGAAGCCTGCCTTGGAGACCTCTCAGTTGTTTAAATGTCCTAGGAGCTTCCATTTCAAGAATTGCTTTCACCTTTGCCGGATCAATCTCAATGCCTCTCATTGACACTATGTAACCCAACAACTTTCCTGATTGTACGCCTAAGACACACTTCTTGGGATTCAAACGAACCTTGTATTCTTCTAGTCTGTCAAAGATAGCACTCAAGACCGATATATGATCCTCCTTCTTTTTGGATTTTCCCAGGATGTCATCAACATAGTCCTCAACTGTTTTGTGGATCATGTCATGGAGTATTAGTGTCATGGCCCTTTGGTATGTGGCCCCGGCGCTCTTTAAGCCGAATGGCATTACGTTCCAGCAGTATGTTCCCCATGGGCAAGTGAAAGCCGTCTTGTGTTGGTCTTCTTTTGCTATCATAATCTGGTTGTATCCTGAAAATCCGTCCATAAGTGATAGCATCTCATGCCCTGCTGTCATGTCTACTATCATGTCGATGTTGGGGAGAGGGAAATCATCCTTGGGACATGCTTTGTTCAGATCTCTGAAATCCGTACAGATTCTTATGGCTCCGTCAGGCTTTGATACGGGTACTAAGTTTGATACCCATTCTGGATAATCAATTGGTCGAATGAATCCCACATCTAATAGCTTTTTGAGCTCCATTTTGACTAACAAAGCAATTTGAGGATGCATTTTGCGAAGCTTCTGTCTCACAGGTTTAGCTTTAGGATAGACTGCCAAGTGATGAACCACTACCTCTGGATCCAATCCTGGCATATCAGCATAGGTCCACGCAAAATTTATCTTCCTTTCCTTTAAGAAGGTAGCCAACTCCTCTTGTTCTTTGCATAATAATGACTCAGCGTAGAATGTAATATGAGGAGTTTCTTGTGTTCCCAGATTGATGGGGTTGCACTTTTCTGCTAGCATAGCTGACTTTTCTTGGTGTATAGCTGTAAGAGGAAGATTGAATCCCCCATCCTCAGGCGCCTCAGAGAGGTTTTCACCATTGGATGCGTCCTTTCTTTTTACTTTTTTAGAGTCGGAGAGTGCCACAAGGTGGTTTTCACGCAAGGACTTGGAGATTATTCTCAATTTTTTATTTTTGCGACTGAGGGATTCAATCGTTTCTCCATAGTATGCATGTGTATCCAGCTCTATGATAAAACCTGCCTTATGATCCCCACATGGAATGTCATCCCTAAGTCCCATGAATTCCGAGGGCGCCTTATCGTTTTCAAACATGTCAAGAATTGGTGGTCCTCGTTGGTCGTAATCAATCAGTTGGGGATAGACTAATCGGATTTCATTGCTTTGGTTTTCAGACTCATAAGACAAGGTGCTAATCATAAGGACATTAGTATCCTCAAACAGCAAAGGTAATCCTATTTCTGGTGACTTAGTTAAATCAGTGGGCATTCCTAAAGTCATGGAGGATTTTGGAGTAGCTACAGATTCCTGAGGAGGCGTTCGGCTCCGTCTATCCTGGGCACCTCGACCAAGTACAGTTACCTTAGGAGTAGGATGACCAATGCCAAGATTTTTTATTTGCTTCTCAGGTATAATGGGTATTACACGCCCGTTATTATCTTGGCCTAACCCTTGGTTCCGGTTATAGCCCATCCAGAGCATCAGCTTCATACCTTTGTTTCGTTCATCCATAGGCAATTCAACTGCCGGTATATCATCTCGATAAAGGAGATGAGATAGGTCCCCCGCTAATGTTTCCTGACCAAGATCTCCTGCACTTGTGAAGGTAGGGTTTCGTTCATAGGATCCTTGAGATGTTGAAGCTTCTTGTGATTGTGGACGTCCTCTTGATCTAGGAGATTGTGGTAGCTCTCCTACTACAAAAGCATTCTTAGGCATTGAATAGTTTCCACAACCATCATCTTGTATTATAACTTTGATATCAGAAACGGCGGGGATGGCGGGGGTGGAGGGTGTCTCTGTCACAGAAGTGAGAGTGGCGGGATCCACGTAAGGTGTTGATGGGCCTTCATCGTTCTTGGGTACTTGCGGGATCTTGTAGTATTTTGCCTCTAGATTTTTTCAGTAGGCAAATGGCTCAGGATCTCCATGGATAGTAACCTCTTGACCTTCATGTGTGAATTTCACACATTGATGAAAGGTTGAAGCTACAGCTTGCATTGCATGTATCCATGGTCGCCCTAGGAGAATATTGTATGGTAAATCGAGGTCCAAAGACGACAGTTGGATTTTACGGTAGCGGGTCCAGCACGGTGGGAAATTTGAATGGTGCCTTGGGATACCCTTTCCTGGTCATCGTATGCTCTTATTGTGATGCCTTTCCTTTGTCAATTGAATCCTCTGAAATGTTCAAATTCTTTAGAAGCTTTAAGGAGCAAATATTTAAGCCTGCACCTCCATCCACCAAGACTCTCTTGACTTTCTTTTTATTTACGTACACCTCCAGATGAAGTGCACGGTTGTGAGATGGTTGTGTGGGGAAGTCTTGTTCAGAAAATGTAAGAATGTTAGGTGTGGTGATATTTGCGACCATAGCTTGGAATTGTTCTGCATCTAGATCTGCGGGGACAGTAGATGACGCCAAAGCTTCTTCTAGAATCTTTTTGTGTGCAGATGAGATTTTGAGTAACTCCATGATGGAGATATGTGCAGGGGTTCTTTTCAATTGATCCAAGACATTATAGCCACTAGGGTTAGACCTTGGATTGGATGTGGAATTTCTGCTTGGTTGGGATGGTGCTGCAATGGTAACCTTTCCACCTCTTGTGGTGACTCCACAATCGGCTTGGGCCCCTTTGATGGTGATGACTCCACAAAACTCGTCTAAACAAGCAACAACACCCTCGTATGTGTGGTTGACATTTTTATAAGCCCCTTTTCCTTTGTCTTGATCTTTGTTTCCTTTGTTGCCATGATTCGGCATCGGATTCGTGTAAATCTTGAGATCTTTGTTTCCTGATGGTGCTTCCACATCTATGATTTTGTCATCTATGAGGTCTTGAATTAGATTTTTGAGCCTCATGCAGTTGTTTGTCGTGTGTCCCTTGAGTTTGTGGAAGTCACAAAGATAATTCTCATTATACCATGGTGGCTTGACCGATGGTTCTTGATAATTATTATGTGTAGGGACCGTTATCAATTTTTCATCTACCAATCTTTTCATGATTGCTTCAGCAGGTTCCCCAAGGAGTGTGTATTTTCGTTTGGGGAAGAACTTGTTTCGCTGTGGTCTTCCCTGATTATCAATGTTGTTTGTGTTTTGGTTATGGGATGGTTGGACCACAGTATTGACTTGTCGATTGCTTTGATTGGTATTTTGGTGTTGTTGTTGTTGGGATGGTGGATTGTTCTTCCGTGGGGCACTAATGACAACTTTGGCGTCAACAACACCATCATTGGTTACATTACGATTCTTTGCCCATGTTCGTGGTTTGTCATGATAATTGGATGATGAGCGGCCTTCTTGATATGATGAAGTTTCTCCCTGCGTGGCAAGGGCTTGTTCGATATTGAGCGCCCTAGGTATCAATTGGTCGTAAGTGGTGATGTTTTGCATTTTGAGGTGGAAGACCAAGGGCCCATCAAGATTCGCAATGATAGTTCCCACTTGTTGTTCTTCAGGCATGGACCACTTGCTTTGATTAGCTTTGGATCGCCAGCGTTGTAAGAAAGCACCGAATGATTCATTTTTCCCTTGTTTGAGAGATGATAATTCCTGTAAGCTAACCTCCATGGGAGTGTTGAAGGAATAATTATGTATGAAGGCATCCACGATTTCCTGGAATTTTTTGATTCCAGAAAGTTGAGAAAACCAATCAATAGCATTTCCAGCCAAGCTTCTTGGGAATAATCTCATCAAGTACGTTTCGTCGTGAGCCACCTCCATGCAATGTACTTGAAATTCCCTGATGTGATCTTCAGGGTTACCCGTTCAGCGATATTTGTCAAATTTAGGGATCTCAAACCCTTTTGGGAATGGTTTCATTTCTACGCTCCTATCAAATGGATAAGGGCATAGGTTTTTTTGTGGTTTTGGTGTCCTTCCTGATTGAAGGTCAAGCACTTGTTGTGACAGAAATTTTATTTGTGCGGTGACATCCAATTGTGGATCAGGAGGAGGAATGAAGGTGTTCTGGGGGGGTGGAGTGGGTGTTTGAATGGGTGGAATGTTTGCTTGTTGTGCCATGTATTCTTTCAACAACGCTTGTTGTTGATCTTGCTGTTGTTGCGCTAATAGAGCTTGTTGTTGTGCTTGATGTTGTTGGTCCAACAATGCTTGTTGTTGGTCAGCTAGGGCTTGTTGGGCTGCTTCTTGTTGCTCTTGGTATTGCTCTAATGCTTTCTGATATGCGAGTTGTTGGGCTGCTTGTTGTTGTGCAAAGTACTGCGCTTGTGCTTGCACTCGTGCTTGGGCATCTTGGGCATCTTTTGCAGCTTGTGCAGCTTGAGCAGCTTGTGCGGCTTGTGCAACTTGTGCAGCTTGAGCAGCTTGAGCAGCTTGTGCAGCTTGTGCGGCTTGTGCAGCTTGTGCAGCTTGAGCAGCTTGAGCGGCTTGTGCGGCTCGTTGTTGTTGTTGCAACAAAGCTTGGGCTTGTGCTGCTTGTTGTGCTTGTTGTTGTTGCAGCGATGTTTGAGCTTGATTTTGCTGTGAAGCTTGAGAAGCGTGCGTGGCTATAGGCACTTGCCGAATTGTTTGATATTGTTGGAGCAATTGTTGGTATGCTTTGAATGAAGCATTGTAATGGCTTACTTGGCTTGGTCGCAGTGGTGGTGGTGGTGGGATCGGAATTGTGTTGGAAGTTTGAGATGTGTTTAGAGCGATGGTGGGAGGTTGCGATGTAAGGGGTATGATGGGGGTAGTGGAAGTTTGAGGTATAGTGGATGTAGTGGTTGGAGTGAATGTGGTGATAGGTGCATTTGGGATGGGTGAAGTGATAGGAATGGTGGGACTAGGTGAAGTGGTAGGAATGGTAGAGATGAGCGAAATAGTGGGTATTTGAGAGACCATATTTTGATTAGCTATCATGTGTTGGTTTGATGTGGATGGTGTGTTTGAAAGATGCGATGTACCCCCTTGGTTGGATGAATTGATTTGGATGGGGCGATTTATGTTAGGGAAAGGTGGAAATTTAGGTAAAGGGGGGATCCCCAAACCAAAATATGGTGTTGACGTGGTGGGAGGTGTGAATGATTTGAAAGGTGGAAAATTTTCTTGTGCAAATGAAGAGACAAATCCGTAGGGTCTCTCTATTTCGGATGAGCTTGCTTGTACCAAAGGTCTAGACACTTGTGTGTCAAGGGAAAATGATGAGGTGGTATGGTAAGGAACCTCAGATGTATCGATAAATCCAAGTGGGTTGTAAAGTGGGTTTTGATGTGTGTTGAAGAGGGTATCATCCTCATTGATAGTAGGTTCTATGGTGGCAATGGAAGTGGTTGATTGCGGAAGAGTGTTTTGGTCATTTGGTACAAGAAGCTCATCCTCAATAGTGTTGAGAATTGATGGATTTATTTTAGCCATTGCGCGAAGAAACTTTTGCAGTTTTGGTTGTTTGAGCATCTCAAGAACTTCTTCCTCACTTAATTCTGTTGGTGTGATGTCTTCCACCAAGACCTCTTTTTGTGGATCGTGTGTAGTGATAGTGAGGTCTGGAAGTGGTGTGTTTTGGATTTCTGGAATGTTTTGGCTTAGGTCACTTGTGGTTGATGTTTCTTGATTTAACTCCATGTTCCTCTTGTGTTGTGATCTTGTTTGAACCATAAAAGAGCAAACTAGGATGTGTAAAAGATCAAAGATGTGAAGATGAAAGGTGTATGATATATGGGTGAGAATGGAAGTTTTGAATTTGTATTGACAATCTTGATGTGATGCTAGGTACTTTGGGTTTGCTTTGATTGATGTTTGTTTGATGTTTAGACTTTGAATTCTATCTTTTGAATGTTGATGTTTGAGCAAGAGATATCCCCAAGATGTTTGAATGATGATCTAAAAAAGATAACTAATGCTCATAAAGGATAATTTGATCTAGGAGTGAGAATAGGATGTGTCTACTCACAAGCTAACCAAAAGATAATCCAAATTAGTGATGGGAGAAGGATGCATCTATCCACCATTAATTTGAACAAAGTGATAATTCAACTAAGCATGTGCAAAAGGATTCATTCACACATAATTGAGTTGAACAAGTTTGATGTTTGATGTTTGAAGAAGTCAAAGTCTCATGTTTGAAAGGTTTTGATGTCTACCAAAGGAGCCTAGCATAGTTGTGTCAATATTTTCTCAAAATGTTGGTGAGATGTTTATGGTTGATGATGTTTTTGATGGATGAATGTTTGTTTTGATCTTAGAATGACCCTAGTTTAGACTTTTGCTTAACAAGACCAAGGTATTGAAGAACGTGTTATGCCCTAAGCAAGGTATCCAATCCCTTGAAACAATCTTGGATTTTGTGTGTAGTAAAATGAATATACAGTGGGGTTGTCTCTTGAAGCATGTCTATAGAAATTAGCCAACAACTTTTCTCTAAAATCATATAACCTTTGAGTCTTTGTTGATGTTGTTTTGGGCTAAGTTTCCTTTTCTTGGGTTTTTGTATCTTGACCTTGTGAGAAATCATTGAAAAGACATGTGTGGGGCTCAATTGCTTATCTTTGCTTTTAATGACTTCTTTTTACCAAATACACTTTCTTGATTATGTTTCAAACTAAAGATGTCCTATGTCAAAATTCCTTTTCTTCCCACAAAGTGTTGTGTGGGAATTCCAAGAAATTGAGGCAAAGGGATTTCCTAGGTTAACCCTAGTTAGAGCAAATGACGATATAAATTCAAGTGATGAGAAACCTCTAAGGACATAATCCCAAGGGAAGGCAACAACACTTAAATTTGTCAAAAGGTATTTGCTCTATCAAAAGGGGTTTGAAATTTGCATGATCATGTTTAAGTGTTTGTTTGCAAAATGTTTTCGAATACCCACTGTGTTTTCAAACAAAGAATAACTACAAGCCCTATGGATGTGATAGACAATGTTTGTTGAGTCCCACTTGGACAAGTCCAGCTACGCTTATCTCTAGCGGATGGTTAGATGCTTGACCCCAACATCCCCTCACGGCACTCACTTATCTGGGGCAGCAAAGCGTCAACACCAACATGAAACTCCATGGCATGCTTTCCATCACCTCTACTAAAAGCGGCGTAAAATTGTGACTTGAGCGACCGTTCTTGCACCAACAAGCAGTTAAGGATTTTGGAAAATTCTAACATAGGTTCTAGTAAGGACTTTCAGTTAGTAGGAGTTGACTTAGCGATGGCAAAAGAGTCCCCTTCGGATCCATCTTGTCAGACAATAACCCAGCGTGAATTATGGCGTTAACCAAAATCCTCATTTATATCCATTTGGAAATACTCTTGGCTTTAGAGTGTTACGGTTGAAGGTAAATCGCTTAAGGTGAAATTACTTTTCCCCAAGGCAGGCCCTCTAAGATAAACAAAAAGCGAGAGCAAAGACACAATCCGTGGCTTCGATGCAGTGCTGATGGCACAAAGAAGAATCTACGAAAATGCCCTACTCACACTGCGCTTTAAAGATGTTCGATTTTAAACCCAAAATGAAGTGTTTTAAAGCAATAAATGTATTTTAGGTGTTTCTCTTGCCACCCCTAGATCGCCCACGGTACAAGGGAAGGATCTTGCCTCAAAGACAAAATAACATAATCAAGCACTTGTTCGTTTTAGCCTCAAAGCAATGATGACTTCATTTTAAGCACCAAAATCAAGTGTGAAGTTTGCCTTGTTCAATTTTAAACCAAAACGAAATCTAGTAAGTGTGTTCTAAGGTTCGTTTTAAGTCCTTTGCAATGAAAAACAATTTGTTCGTTTTTAGCCCCAATTGAAAACTAATGTTCTAAAATGAAAAGGAAAACAATTTCGTGAAGTGTTGATCAAACACTTAAAGTGTTAAAAAACACATTGTGTTTTCAAAGAAAAAAATCTTCCCCTCCTTTCGTTTTCGTTTTGTAAAGTAGTTTCGATCAAACATTTAAAGTGTTTTAAAAAAAACACATTGTGTTTTCAAACAAAAATCCTCCTCCTCTTTTGCTTTGCACCTTTTCGCCTTCGTTGTTCGTTTGTACGTTGATTGTCCGTCGTTTGTTTTTTGTACCTATAAGATAAAAAGACAAATCATGTGAGAATTTAAAAAATTAAATTCAGTTTGATCATTGACTCCAAACAACAACATGGTCCCAATTTGAAAGAACAAATGCCTTGGATGATTGTGACAATAACAAAAGTATTTATAAATGGACCATGTTTTGATATTGATTGTATTGAGAAGGTATGACACTTGCTAGATCCATTCTCTCCTTTATTCATATCATTAAAAGCATTGGGCCAATATATCAACCGAAAAGAATAAATCTTTTAAAATCATCATCCTTCTCTCCAATGTATTCTTGATTTGTACCTGCTTTCCCATGAAAAGCTATGACTACAAATTTAAACATATAACAAGGATTTTCAAAAACAATGGCTTCAAAAATTAGTAAGCCAACCACTTGATTTATACCTTCTTTCCCATGAAAGAATATGACTAAAAGTCCTCAAGTCGATTGTAATATAAAAGATAACCAACAAACTAATGACATAAATATTTGTAAGTACCATAACACAAAGGTCAAACGGATCAATCAATGCATTAACAAAAAATCACACAAATCATAGCAGAAATCATGATAGAAAAAGCTCTGACATGTACAAAATGTTTCCTAAGGATCATGCCATAAATAGTGAAGACTTTCGAATTAAACTCAGTTGGCAATGTGTATGGCCATAGCCCCCCCCAATGTGATTAAAAAGGCCTCAGATTTTAATGCAAAATGGCATGGGTAAAAGCGAATTGCACAAATTCTAACCAGCATTTATCATCAGCGGCTTCCTTACAATTGTTTTACGCGGCCTGCTACTCTCAAGATCCAATAGTTGTGTTCCACCTGCAATTGCAATGATGCTAGCCTTAATAGCACAATGATATAGATAGACTGTAGCAACACAATGACATGAATAGACTACTACTCATAAATGAGGGCCGTAGATTTGAAAAATGGAGTACATATTATAATGCGCTTTGGAGCAGCAGAGGAGATCAGTGGGGCTGCGAAGGTGAAGATGGAGTAAAAACTATTGGTAGCTGTAAGGTCAACTTCCGTAGTAAGTGCTTCTGACAGAATAACGCCTTCAAATTCATGAAGAAGAGAGCTTACTGAAAACAGAAATGGTTCGCACTTTTGTTTCACCAATTATTGCTGTGGATCAGAATAACAGTTAGCAGAGCTCAAACTGCGAACCATTGAATGGGGGAAGCTACTAAACGCAAGTTGCTTGAGTTGGAGGAAAGAATTGCAAGGAGGCAGGCAAAAAATAAAAAAGAAGATGACATACCAACAACTGATGATGGAAGACTTCCTGTTGTGAGATCTGTGAAGGATAGAGATATCCAGAGAGTAGATGCAGGAGAGTGGGAAGATGAAGAAAGAAAAATTTGATCGCATCACAAGCTCTGCATCTTCAGAGAGTTCAAATATGAGTAGATCTTTTGACACAGTGCGGGCTCAAGTTTTACGGGATACAAACTCATTGGCTTCTGATAAGATAAAGCTTTCAAATTCTTGGAGAAGAGAGCCCACTGAAAAATGGAAATGGTTCATATTTTGTTTCACCAATTATTGCTGTGGATCAGAATAACAGTTACCAGAGCTCAAATTTGGAATCATTGAATGGGGGAAGAGGACTTCCTCGCAAAAATTTATTTAAAGATTCTAGGACCAATTCAGCTAATTGTCTTCCCAAAACGGATAGGTGAAAAACAAAAAGAGATATCAGTTTGAAGCCAATCAAATATCAACAGTATACAATGGATTAAATAGAAAAGAACAAGCAGCATTGCTTTAAATAGAAAAGAACACGACACAGAGATATTGGTGACAGATTTGCTAAAAAAAAAGATGAACGAATTTTTAATATGACAGAGAGGTCAATCCTGATAAATAGTCTTTATCTTAAACATGAATTACAAAACATATTGACCCCCCAAACTGAATGCAGTGACATATGTTAGGTTAATAAACAAAAGCACTGCTTGAATAAGAATTAGATAAACGTAAAGTGGTATTGCTAATGCATTCTCATTTCATGCAAAAGAAAGTAAATGCAGTAACAATATTCAAATACAAAAAATAGCAAATGAAACGCCTTAGTTTATTGCCCTCCTTCTAGCGCCATATGTGAATACCTTTAAAAATCTGCAAACACTATACTCAAACAAGGGTTAGTATCAACAAATCCTTCAAGAATACCCCTATGAAATACATTGCAAATGTTCCAAAATGCCACAAAAGATAAAAGAAAATCAAATGCATAATGAAAACATTCAACAAACTACCTATTCCATAGTTGGATTGGTGTCACTTGTGCTAGTGACCCTTTCCCAATCCTTGATAAAAGCTCAAATTGAAAATGCTATGAAGATGGTGGAGTGATGATGAACAAGATTAAATCTCAAGTGAAGAGAGTAACCTTGCATGAAATTGTGAAGATTGTGAAGGATTTGCTTGAGGATGATGCACCTATTTAAAGATTTTCAAAATGCCAAGTGTTGAAGATGGACCAATGTGGGATCAAAAGCAAGCCAATGAGTTGAGGACACTTGTCATCATGTGATTAGTTAATGTATGTGCAAGATTTGGGAAGAGTGCCAAGAGAATTTTTTTGAATTCATTACGTAAATTTTGAGAGAGGGACAAGAAAGAAGAGCAATAAATGCCACATTTGAAACTGTCATGATTTGAGAAAATGATGTTTTAATAAATCAATAAATTGATTTATTTGTGCAAGTGGCTAGGTCTAGATAATGCAAGTGGGATGTGATTAGCCTTAGATTAGGATTAGATTAATTTAATGATGATTATGCTGATTAGATGATATGACATTTTGGACCTAAATTTCTGATTTATTTAAATCAGAAAATGATGGAAAAATGTATGATTTGGATTTGATTTAAATGGCTTTTTGATTTATTTAATTAAGTGGATGATGTAAGATGAAGGTTGAATGCTAAGATTTATTTAATAAATGAACTTATTTAATGAATGGATGAAAGTGATGAATTTGCCTAGTGTAAGAGCTAATTTGACCGAATCTAATCGAATGCATAATGTGAATTTTGCATGTCTACAATTACAACTGCAAATTTGTTATATAGACAAGTTTATCTTGCCTCACACATAACCACCTAAATGGGTGCCCGAACTAATAACCTTTTGTGTAGTTGCCAAAATCCCTTTCTATTTGCTGGTGCAACAACGGTCGTTACCAAGCCATCCCACATTCTCCCAGTTCTTAGTAGATATGAAGAGTTTTTCATGGGAGAGTCATAAGAACTCGAAGCTTGGTTGAGCCGAAGAAGTGAGTGTCGTGGAGGGGAGCCAGTGTGGCCAAGCTTCTAAGTCACCCACTAAGAATAAGTGTGGCTAGAGAAATCCAAGTGGAAATCCAGTGAATATAGTCCTTACCATCCATAGAGTTGTGATTGTCTTCAATGTGGTTGATTTCAACATTTCAAGACAAAATCATGTGTTTTCCAAGTGTTTTCTGAATCAATGAACACATAAGACACCTTTTACAAATCTGGAATGTCACATTCAAACTAGAAAAACTTCAAAAATTTGTCAAAATTGCAAGAAAACTGGACCTTGTTCAAATTGCAATGCAATTGCTACCTTAAACAATGCATTTTCTTTCCTTTTTAATTACATTAAGCACATTAATATTTTTTTTCTTCGATTTCTATAGTAAATACGTTTGCTTTGCAAATGCATTGCTATAAATATTACATTTTATCATTCCATTTATCCACCTTCCATTCCACCACCATTCCATTTACCATTCAGTCCTTCATTATCCAACTCCTTCCACTATCTTCTTCAATTCCTTATTACTTTAGTCAAAGTTGAATACAATTATGTCCAGCCACAACAAAATCATGCATTTAAAATAATTCATCCAATCCAAATACCAATTCCCTTCCTACCAAAAATCCATAAGCCCTATTCATTCAACTATCTACCCTCACTATCAAGACTCACTTAACACAAGCCATACCATTCATACACAACAAACATCCATTTATCACCCTTATCCTAACTTTAGCAAGGGAAATCAACCATCCACTAATCCCTTCCAAGCCTCCATGTCCTATCCTAGTCCTTCATCCACTAACCCCTTCCAAGTCTCCACGTTCTATCCTATTCCTTCATCCACTAATCATTTCCAAACCACTCCATCCCAACATACATTTAGTCATGCAAATTCTATCCTTTTCCAAAGTCACATTCCATTGCCTAAATTTTAGGATATATGTCAAGATGAAAACTTAAGGCCTGACATCATAACTTCACCTTCATGTCAAGATCAAGGTAGTCCATCCCATGAATCCATCCTTAAATCTATTCAAGAAGTCCTTCTAGATAATCATAGCATTCAAAATAAACCTATCCTTGACAAAGATTCCATTCCCAATCATGCCGTCCAAGAAAATCCCATCTTTGACCAAGACATTACCATTGATCAAGAAACCCAAAACAATCTGCTCATCGATCTTTATATCATTTATGATCAAATATTTAAGGATAATCCTACCCAAACTCTGAACACATCCATTTCCCAAAATGAGATACTTCCTTCCTTTGGATAGATAGATGATCTTCCTAGATAGAACAAGAGTCTTCTCCTCTAGACATATTTGCAAATGATCAGGCTATAGTTGAATTTGGTAGACTCCATGACAATGACCATAAAGATGTTCAACATCGACTTGGAAGCACCAATAGAATCATCTAAATCTAACATCTCACAAAATCAAACCAAAGATATCAATTAGAAATATATACCCCATGTCAATTAAGTGATAACATCTTATCAACTAGGATCATCTATCTTTGTCAGAGAAGGCTTTCTTATAGATGAGAAAATACTGAGTAATGATCTCCAAATGCACAATGATGGGATTGCATCTTGCTTCCAAAATGAAAAATACCCCATTGCAAATAGAATCTGTTAGAGCATGCAGTATCAAGGAAAAGGACTAGGCATACATGAGCAAGGAATTTGAGAACCAATACACTTTTATGAAAATCCTAGACATCAAGCTCTTTTCTATTCCTCAGTCGGAGAATCTAATGATGTTATTGGTACCTTCTTTGTATAGGGGGCAACTTTATCTGATAGAAACATTTAAATGGGGGCCATGAGCAATCCTTGTCATAAGGTTGTTTCCAACACTCCTTCCATCCACACCATAAACCATCATTCCAGCATGAATAAAATTTCCATTTGGAGCCAACAAAAACAAAATTCTTACAAATCAAAAGTCAAAATCCATTGAATTAAACAAAAATCCAAGTGGAAAAATGAAGTTAAAATGGATCCCAAAGAAAAATGGATCAAGAAAAGAAAATATGCCAAATCCAAAAGTCAATCAAAATGTGGAGCCACAAGAAAAGAGGACTCCCACATAATAAATTTCCACCTCCTTCAAAATGGTCATCAAGAAAGGCATACCAAAGTGTTGGTTCCAAATGCTATCCTAATCAAAATTCCAAACTCCCCCATCCAACATCCCAAGCTTGGAAAATAAAAAGTGATTCATCCAAACGTCCAAACAACCCTTCCACATCTACCATCATCGATCACAATCCTACATCGTGTCTAAAGTATAAAACACATACCTCCCAAATTATTCACATCTTGGAAACAACCTTTATCATAACAACTCTCATGGCACTCTATCACGATGTGTGTATTCTGATAAGGCCAACTCTAGTATAAAAAAGGATCACAATAACATCAATCAGTTGTATGCAAGCACTATGATCTTGACAAGGAAACTACATAAAAGTCATTATTGGCATATCATAGCACCAATCTCTACATCAACACCCTCACATGTATTTATGATGAAAGATTCCTTCTAGAAGGATGAGTTTTTTTTCTAGAAGTCTTATCCTATCTTCACATCACCCTAAGTAGTTAGTTAGGATTCACATTTTAGATCAAGACACATGTTAGCATCATAATGCATACTACATTTCACTCTTGTTTATATATACAAGGAATTTTTACATTTTTAAATCATTCTATATAAATCTCATAATATAATCTCAATTTGCATGCCTAAGTTGCAACACTTTCATGTGGGTGCTATATCTTATGAGGCTACAACTTCATAGGATGATTGGGCATCCATAATTTCTACTTGGTATTAGAGCTTTTCTATTGAAGATTCATCTCAAGATCAAGAAAGTTGGGCTAGAGAGATTCATTGTAGGCTAGTTGGCTCCACCTGGGGAACAAGATAATTTTTTGGTGTAGATTAGACTCTCTTTGACCTCGCCATTATGCTTAGAAGGCCTCAAAACCCTAGGATTGCCTACCATTCATCAAAATCAGAGATATCAACTCGAGATCCACTAGAGGTATTTCTTAGGGTTTGAAAATTCATACCATTTGGATTGTACAGTCTACAAAAAAAAAATCATTTCCATGTCCATCGTACTTTGGATTTTTTTTTAGATTAGTAGCCTTATTTTTCATTAATTCAGGCTTCTATGGTTTTTTGGCAAAAAAAATTAATATTTGAAGTGACTGCAATAATATTCCATACTCGACATTATAGGGTTTCTTTTTTACCAACGACATATATTTTTCCTCCAATGACAT
>VDFB02253214.1:0-45700 GCA_007258455.2 Sequoia sempervirens | reverse complement strand
CAAGATCAAGAAAGTTGGGCTAGAGAGATTCATTGTAGGCTAGTTGGCTCCACCTGGGGAACAAGATAATTTTTTGGTGTAGATTAGACTCTCTTTGACCTCGCCATTATGCTTAGAAGGCCTCAAAACCCTAGGATTGCCTACCATTCATCAAAATCAGAGATATCAACTCGAGATCCACTAGAGGTATTTCTTAGGGTTTGAAAATTCATACCATTTGGATTGTACAGTCTACAAAAAAAAAATCATTTCCATGTCCATCGTACTTTGGATTTTTTTTTAGATTAGTAGCCTTATTTTTCATTAATTCAGGCTTCTATGGTTTTTTGGCAAAAAAAATTAATATTTGAAGTGACTGCAATAATATTCCATACTCGACATTATAGGGTTTCTTTTTTACCAACGACATATATTTTTCCTCCAATGACATTAATATTTCCCAGTTAGCATACATTTTGATTTATAAATTTTTGCATAGTCGGTGTACATTTGAAAATATTTTTTTGATTTTTTATTTCCTTTTGGCAATATTAAAAATCAAATTTTATATTCATCGGCTATCACAAAGTTTGCAACAATATGCTTTGTCAGTTGCATTAATTTTTTGTGAGTACTCCATTGTCGACCACTTGGGGGTCCTTTCACTAACCATTGTTGCCTATATTGCTGGCATCTTCTATTCCTGCTAGCACGTTCATTACCGGAGTCTTTACCAGCCCATGCTTCCTCCCAATGCCAACCATTATTAACCAATGTACTTCCACTGACCACACCTTCATCGCTATGCCAATCCTAGCCCTCTTTGCATGGACTACAATCACATACACGACCCAATTTTTTTTCCTCCAACAACCTTTTTTTGCCTAACTTTAGCTTGCAGTCACATCAAGGACCAAGGGCATTTTTTTTTGCCCAGGTGCTAATTTTTTGAACCTAATTAGCCTGTTAGACCCTAATAGGGCAATGATCTTCTGAGGGGAATATCTTTACTCCATGATCTTGAAAATTGACAAACAAGATTCCCTCCCCCCCAGGGAATCTTAGTTGCCGTTCCATTCATACCTTCTCCTACCTCGGATTGAGGGACAAGACCTGACTTATTGTCTCGCCTGCCCGCATGGGTGGTCGGACCAAACCCAGCCTTTTGGATTGGATCTTTTATTCCTACCCGACAATAATGTTGATAAGGGTCCCCAGCTTCTGAATCAGTTGAGTTGGCACGCTTCTGGGGAAACCATAGCCTCTCTGTATCCGGCCTCTCCCCCTCCTAGCCATACGCACGGGGGTCGATTGCATCCATCAAGTGCACGGGGAGAATCCTTTCTCGGAGAGCTTGGAACCACCCATGCCATGAACCAATATGTCCGAATCCGATCCATTAGTGATTGGGCCGGCTGGAACCGATTCCTTCCCCGGTTCCCCACCAGCGGATCCCAGCACGGAATGAGATGAGGCCACTACTGAAGCGGGAGGGTCCGACAACCACTCGGAATGTGGCAAGTAGGGAGAAGGAGTAGTACTGGCCGGGGATGGCTCATCCCCCACTCCTGACTCTGGATAGAGAGAAGGCCGAGAAGGTGGGGTGGAGGCCCCTACTATTCTAAGGGGTGATGCGGTTCACCTGTCCCGGGCTTAATAGTTGCGGGGTGGGTGGGAGGAGATATATGGTCCCGGTCGAGTGCCTTCTGGAGAAGCGGGTAGAGCTTTCTAGCCCGACCTTCCTCGCCACCACACGAACTTCATTGACTGCCTCCACTTCCCGCCCTACGGGGATACCTCGATGATCGAATTCGTTACAGAAGCGTGGGCCCTACTATTCGCCCTATTATTCCCAACCCTGCAGAGACAATTCGAGATTGAGCCCTACCTCTATAGTGCACTCGGAATTTAGAGAGAGGCAAGCTTGATCGCCGGCCGGATGGAGTAACTAAACCATTTGCTGTCATATACGTATTAACAACCATATCCCTAACATTGATTGCTACGGGTGGTGCGACGCCCCCGAAGAGGCCAGTTAGGGATGGATCGGACCAGAGACGATTGATCGCCCCTCTGGGAATATTATTGTGAGACATGGAGAGAATCCAACATTGAAGGCTGGTCCTCCCGATCGATAAGTAATTTAGGCGTGCCCAAGAAGAATATAAGTACTGGCTTGCCTCTATACTTAGGTACCCATCCCGCCTGCCGGATAAGGTACGTCATGGTCCGTTCCTTCCATCTTGTGAGAATGGAGCTACGGGTCTGTGGGAAAATGCCCGTCCAACCTTTAGGATCCATTTCCAAAGGTAGGGGATTCTGGCTTGCTTTTCCGGATGCTGTTGAATCAACTATCCCCGAAGTCTTATCGGCGATATTTATTCAGACAAGAGAACCAAGACAATGGTGTGGTGGGGCTTGGGCTTAAGTAATTAACTCCGTTCCAAATCATGGGTACAGGTAGGGGTATGTTCCAATAAGGTTTCCCGGACTTTGAAGCGTGTACTGGGACATATAAAGAACCTACTGCTCACTTGGGGTGGGGGGGAATTCTAGGTAGGCCCCGAGGAATTATTTCTAGTTGGCGAGACTCGACTGCGTCTATCTCCGGGTTGGGTGGGGATTATAGTTCCCCGGGGATGCCTAAAGAAACAATAGGCACTCGCCTGCTATAATTACCCCCATTCGACTAGAATCCTCGTATTCTGTCCGGGCTGGTTGAACAATACAAATCTTTTCTGTCCGGTGAGAGGGTAGAATAGGCCGGGTAATTAATCAGCTTGCTAGCCTATAGAATGGTAGGGGGGGGTGGGAGTTATAGTTCCGAGTGAATAGGGATCCGACCTCCTTTTCTCTATCCCTCTTTATTTATTCAAAGCAGCTCCAATTGGAAGAGATGGCGAGTGCAAGTAATGAAGACTGGTCGGAGTGAGGCATGCGTGGGAGCTGTCACTGGATGAACGCTTTCTTTTATCGATCATTCCCTTCTGCTTTCATTAGAAGCTTCAATTGGAAGGCGAGTGCGAGTAATGACTGCTTGGTTCGACCCTACCATTCCCCCCCACCCCGGCTTGAGTGAGACTGAAAGGAAGGCTTGAATGAACGGATCTATTGCTCCTGGGTCGGACCGGTAGAGAAGCAGAAGGAATGACTCAAGCTGCGAGAAGTGAGCGAGGGAAAGCAGTCTAATTGATGGATGGCGTGAGTGAATGAATCGGAATAAAGCCAGGTCGATATCTTCTATACGGTATAATAACTAGAAAGCACTATCTATCTATAGTTGGCCGTCATTTTCAATCGATTCACTCCGATTTTGGGCCTGCGCTCTGCGTTCACGAGTTAAGTAGTATACAATATCCTTCGATTACCTCCCGATGGCTTTCAATCTTTGATCAAATCTCTAGTTCCGTCTTGCCGAGAAGATGCGCGTCAGGATCGGCTCAACGTGTCGTAGGGCAACCGGCCCCTAAACTAATCTTCAATTATTATTGGGGGGGGGGGCGGCTGGAGGCAGGTCAATCTGAAAAGAAAGCTTTTGAGCGAGAGCCTGCCCCGAGGTGGGGAAGAAGCGCTGCGGGGAGAGTTCGATTCATTTTCTACGGAATTTATTTCTTTATTTATTTATACCAAATAGAAGGAAGGTTTTCTCGTTCCTAAAGCCACGGGTAGAATTCTGTCAGTTGAGTGCACGCATCCAGAGGGACCTACCGGAATGAGGAGAAGGACGAGGGGGTGGGTCGGAATGGAGAGCTTGGGGAAGCAGACTGGTGGCAGTTAGAAAGAACCTGTAATACGTCTATAAGATACTCCCTTCCATCCACCATGAATTCGATGCAAAGCCTCGCCTCTGAACCTGCCTTTGATTGAACCTGCCTTTGATCGAAGAGGCAACCACTGAAGAAACCAACCACTGATTGATCCCGCCTATGAACGAATGACTGATCGGCCTTCCGCTTGGGCTTGGGTGAGAAAGAATAGTACAAGATGGGATTGATCGGGAAGGAAGAGGAACGGAAAAGGAAGGTCGGGCATGCATGCGGTTCGATTACCGATCGACAGTGTTGAATGGTTTTCTCCAGATCTGGTGTGATTGAGAGATAGATGGAACGGATGAGGGGCGGGCGGTGAACTCTATCACAGAAAGGGGCGGGCAGGAACAATCAACCCTGGCAGGGAAGAATCTAGGGAGGGTGGGAGGAGTAGAATTGATCCCGCGTGATGAATCAAAGGAGATGATACAGGTGACCGATTCCCTCCCTCAAGTGGTCAAATCTTGCACAATCAATCTCTCAACCTTTCAATGACTGACCAGAAACAGATAGGCTTGTTCAATCTCTCGATCAGTGACAGGAACAATCAACATGAGGCATTCCCACCCCGGAAACTACGGAATATCCAGGGCTTGGTGAATGATTGGTCGAGTGTAGGGTTGGGTGCGAGGAGTAACGGAAAAAGCCCTCCCGGGGAACGGCTTATTCCCCCCCACCCCCCCCTATAGAAAATTGTGGGAGGGAGTTATACTCCTATATCCTCCTCCATAGAATAGTAGGGGCCCACCCCGGTAGATTAATTGAAGTGGTTCACCTGGGTGGCCTTTCATGAGCGGGTGCGTATGGGGAAATACCACTTAATCGGTTATTGGCCATTGCGTTTTTCACTTTCACTATTTCTCTCTCTCGGAAGGGGAGTAAGAGCGAGAAGCTAAAGAGGGGTTCATGCCATCCGGTGGGTAACCCGTGGAACTCCATGAATCACCAACCGGCTCTGTCGATACTGGAAGAAGGGAATTTGTAAATACAATTGCTTTCTACCGGGCCAACTTCTACTCCTCCCTCCCGTGGGGTTCTTCTGTCCCCCCGTCCCTCCCTTGGGCCCCCCAGTTGTGGAAGTAAGACTCCAACTCCTGGTCATGGTACGCCTGTAAACAGATCTGGATTTGAACCAGTCGCTCCCGGATTAACCCCCGCCCTTTCAATAGCTTAGTATCGCACGGAAGTGGAACAACTCTTTTCCCGACGGGGTGGGAATTAGAAGTAGTGGGAAATAGAGATGCCAAGGGTGGGAATGCCGCCTTCTTTGACGAGATCGATCTAAACCAGTAGTCCGTCCGTTCATCACTGGTCAAGTCATTGGGGAGAGCTTGCTGCCTCGTAGCCTTCGATCGAGCACCAATCCTTCCCTATCGCCAATTCTGGGTAGAGGGCTATCTCATACACGAAGGGTTACGTAGACAAGCCATTTCGGGTCAGAGAAGCTAAGCTGAAACCCTCTCCCTATAGATCGGTAATTCGCTTCCGACCCGCCACCCTGCATTGGGGATAAGAAGATGGATGTTCCAGCTGCAGGATCAAGAGATGGCGGGCTACTGCAATAATAGATGCAGAGGGGCAGTCGACTGCTATCTGTGATAAGAAGTTCAGAGGAATGGAATTACTTTCTCCCAACCCCAAGTAATTGTCACTGCCCAGTTTCTTATTCCCACCCCTATGCCCGGAACTGCTCAAACTCTCCTTCCCACCCGGCACGGAATGGATTCAACAACACATTTCCCCGGATCTGCTGTTACCAATACCAGTGCATGTTGCTCCTCCCAATGCTGTCACTAGATCCAAGGGATTTCAAAATGCATTCCTGCTGCTCCTTCTCCCAATGATTCAGCATATAATAGCTTTTGGATCGATTAGCAACAATAGATTGGATAGGGCCCGCTAACAGGGTGGGGGGGCCCCTTTCCAAATTGAGTTTAGCGATTTGCCCTCCGTTATATAAGGGTGTTTTGCTGGCCTCTGCAAGAAACTGGCTCGATCACATCTGCACCTGGCTCAACTCCAACCGAAGCTCTTGCCCCGGGAACCATTCAATATGCGGGGTCCTCCCACACCAAAGGAATATATGGTCGGTGAACTATGATTCCCGAGGGGTTACCTAGAACCCTCGGATATAGAGTTGCTAGCAGGCTCATTAATTAAGAATAGTAGGGGCCCAACTTAGAATAGTAGGGGTCCCATAGAATTGTAGGAATCAGTGCCCTACCATAAAATCTTAGGGGCTATGGATGCGCTTGCTAGTATAAGCTTTCCCTACTCTAGCAAGTTAATTAATCCTAAGGAATCAACGTTAGAAGGATGGATAGGGGGTTAAAAGGATTAGTTCCCTACAGGAGGGAGGTGCTTAATCTCTACTCGGTTACCCGAGGAGATGGAGTATAGCCTAGCTTCATTCAGTCAACTATCCGATTGAGTTCCAACTCCCCACCCTACAATATAGTTTCCCTCCTCCCTGTTGCGGGTAATTGGACCATCCCTCCTGGACTCCTGAGAAACGAGGATTAGCTGGTTGACTAGATTCGATTTTGAGCTGGACCGACCTAACTAACTACTTTGAGAAACGAGGGCTAACTCAAGAAAGACAGAATACGAGGGCGGGTTCAAGCGGGAGAAAAAGCATAACGATCTCGACGAATAATCGGTTCAAGTGGGCCCGGAGAATGAAACGAGAAACGGATAGAGAATAGGCCCATAAATCTTGAACTAGCCCGGCCCATAGAATTTCCCTCTACTCTATAGTTCACCCCCGGTTCTCCGGCCCATTGGATTGCCCTTATGCCGAGTTGTCGTCTACTCGGCCAGGATTACCATCTCCGAGATTGGCTCATTTCCATCCTGAACCGGGTGGGAACTACTATGGTTGGGGCCTATAAATTCTATGGCCATCCCGATCCATCCCCGTGCATGCATGCATGCATGCAGGGGTGTAGATGGGAAGGGTAGAGTTCATTACCGTTGGGATTACCGGAGGAGTTCAAGAAAGTAAGGTTACTCCGCTGAAAGGCAGCTTCATCCTCCAACCGTGCATGCAGGGGTGAAGGGAAGTGAATGAAGGACTACCGACCTAACCCCTACAATTTGATGGGCTATTTTGTTTGGATGGTACCGAGGGACCCATACAACTAATTAGTCATCCAACTAGTCGGAAGTGGTTATGCTAGTTCAACCGGACCCCTTAGAATAGTAGGGCATCCTGAACCGGGAACTACTATGGATGGAAGGGCCCTACTATTCTAAGGGCAGATGTTACGTAGAGCCCTACTATTCTATGGTGGTCGAGACGGAACCGTCCTACACCCCTGCATGCATGCACGGGTGAGGATGTTCTATCCATATTACATACGTTATATCGGCCTTCAAGAATATGCCATAGCTTCCGAACTGCCTTCCTTTCAACCATCCATAACCGGTTCTATTCACCTTCCTTCCTGCTGATTGCCCCTAAAATTCTATGGGGGAGGCCACCACCTTCAGGCCCTTCCTACACCGGGGGTGAAGGATGGAGGGTCCTCGAACAAAGAAGTTCCCGGCTACACGGGAGGAGAACAAAGAAGTTCCCGCCTGCCTACACGGGTCCTCGAACAAAGAAGTTCCCGCCTGGACAATCCTACAGTTCAGTAATTAGGGAGTTGAGTGAGGCCTTGACCTCCTTTCCGTGTTGCAGGCCGGGGGTGAAGGCGGATACAAGATTGTTTCTCCAGCCCGGGGGTAATTCTCGATGGGAGTTGATGACTGGATATGGCTAGCAATTAAGGGTAGTGCCTTCCTTCCGACCTTCCAGATAGTTTTCTTCATTGATTGAACCTCTCATTGAACCGGATGTAACATTCTCAACAGATAGAAACTTTGGATGGCCAGCTATGGTAGATGCCGTTGTTCATTAGATGCCGTTATTGTATTCCTCCTCTCCTCAACTTCGTGCGTATTCCCATAGGGCCCATAGGAAGGATAGCCAGTTGGGTCGGCTGGGTCATATGACTGTCAAACGAGCGAGCCCATTCATGGACAGTTGCCCTCACCCTCGGTTACACCCCCTGGCCCCGGATGGAACCGTTCTAGCTAGTTCCGGAACTTGACTATTCCCACCCGTTCTAGCGGCTTCTTCCTCCCACCCGGAAAGAGAACTACTAATGTCTGAAGGGCGATGAGAACCATCCTAACTTTCTGGTTGAGTTCGGAAGGAGATAAAGACTAATAGCGAGAAAGCCCCCCGGTGAAACTATTTTGTTTGGCAGGAGCATCCTTACCTCAGTTCAACGGCGCCCCCTTCCATAGTAGTTGCTCGAGCATGCTTTCATTTGGATCTTGCCTCCACTTCTGATCCCTCCCCGTTATACAATATTACCCTGATGGATGGAGAAGAGACTCCTCACTTTCCGATAGCTGCCTACCCACACCCCCTGGTAACAGTAGACTAATCGGCAAGGAAGGAAGGTCCGGATGCATGAACAAATTACTTCAGGAGAAACAGTTGGTGCGTGCTGGGCAGGGGACCGACAGCAAATAAACTATTTTGGACCCCGATCGCGATGAAGATTGTCCGAATCTCGCTCGGATGGGGAGTCGAACCGGCCATCTTTATACACCCCCTGCAAAGGGTGGCCCTACTATTCAACTATAATGGGGGGGGCAGAATGCTCGACCCTTAGAATAGTAGGGCAATCACCCATCCCAACAACTATAATCTACAATATTGAAGGGGGGGCCTCCCACCCCCCCGCCCACCCACCCCTGTTCTGGCAGGCACAGTATAAGGATGGGAGGCAACAAACTAGAATATTGTATTGGTAGTATTTCCTGCTAATGGCGGGAGTTGAATAGCCGCCGCCTTTCCCCGGATAGCGATAGTTGAACTCTATTGCCGGTGAAGCATTAATGCAGGAACCAACTATCTCCTCCCCCCCACCCCGGATGGACAAAGCGCTTAAGCCGTTAGGACAGTAACTACCCTTAATGATAGCTCCAGCTTTCTTCTTCATGTAGTTGGAGATGGGCGAGACGAACAATCCAATCTCTATCGGAGGTGGGGGATGGCACCGGGCAACAGGAAACTCTAGTTCCGGGGGTTCAGGGTGGAAACTCCAGGCGAGAAGGAGACTTTCTTACCTTCCCACAGGATAGAAACTTTGGATCAGGGGCGAAGAGGAAATCAATTTGTTTGAACTGGCTAGAACTCCCTCCCTGATGCAGATGCCGTTGAGTCCCTGATGCCGGGGCTAGAACTCCCTGATGCCGAAGAAGAGCCGCCCTTCCTTCCCACGGTAGATCGGATGGGCTCGGATAGAAACTTTCTTGCCTCCCGGGCCTTCTCTGGATGTCTTGCCTGGGGCCCTAACTTCCTAATTCCGGGGGTGCATGCAGGATGGCACGAGCCCTAACTTCCTATCTAGAGATCTCGCTCCCTAACTTCCATCGAGAAACTCCTCTATCTCTCCCACTGTACATCCTGTGCTTCCGGGGGTGCGGGCAGGAGGAAGAGTAAGGATGCTCCATCTCCAGCGAGAAAGGTGGATCAATCAATTGCATCTCCAGCTAGGCAGGAAGATATGACGTTGGGGCGGAACTCTTCCTTCATCACCGGACCTCCATCCGGGGGTGCTCCTCCCGAGCATCCTTCACCCTCGGCCATCCCACACGGGACGCTGGATGGGAGGCAAGAAACCGGAACACGGTTGTCAACTCGTGGACTACCGAGGGACCTAATGTTAGCAGGGGACAGGCCAATCAATCCAACCGGGTCTCTGAAGGATGGATACCTAACTATAGTGAGTTAGGCCAATCCAACTGGCCCTACTATTCTATGGGGAAACCAAGTTAGTTTACCTTCTGAAAAGATTCTACGAGCAGGACAGGTAGCATTGCTATTAGGATCCTTCACCCCCAGGCAAGTTTGTTTCTTTCCCTGGAAGGACCGTGGGCCAGCCTTCACCCCCAGGCAAGTCTTTTCTGGAGCCCCCGGAGAACGTAGAGAATCTAAAGTTTATTCCGCCGCCATGGCTGAGCTCAACTTCGTTGGGGGCGCAACGTGAGCTCTCTATCCATCCGGTATTGAAGCCGAGGTAATGAAATCCTTGTTACTTCCGGCACATTCTTTCTTCCGGATGGTCCAGCTTTAGACCAGCGGCTAGATAGTTTAGCTCCATGACCAACGGCTAGAGTTTAGCTCCATCGCCATCCCAACCCCACCACCCCCCTGCCCTTCGGGACCGACCTGGCCCCCCCTGCAGGGAGGTAGATTATAGAAGTGGGAGGCGGGTGGGTCGGGGGGGAATCAGCCGGGGGGGCCCCTACCATTCTATAGGCTAGTGGTTCTCTGGTAGGGAGGTAGATTATTGTTGATACGCCTCAGGTCGGCCCCTATGGGCGAAGCCTTCGTGGTGGAATAGGCCCAATCATAAGAAATGATTATGAAGGAGCAGAAGGTAACGACTGATGAGATTTGTACGCGGATGTAGTAACCACTTCGACGTGAGTGAAGAGGGCCCGTGAGTTGAGCGTCGTTTATTCGCGGGATGCGATTTCTGAACCGCGAATAAACGAATTCTATGCCGCCTCCTACTGGCAGCCCTATAGGGAGTAGGGGTAGGTCACTGGGTTTGGAGAAGAAATGGTTCTGGGCCTCCGGCGCCGAATTGACTATAACCTTACTTACGCCCCGCCCGAATATCATCGATATGATCAGGTCTATGTAGATGGACTAGTGTGACCCTACGCCCCGCTCGTAAGGCGGCTGTTGATTGAGTCACGGAAAAACCTTTATGAGCGGTAGAATCGATGGGGTTTGTCGGTCCCCGATTATAAGTTCTCGTTGACCACGCCCTATAGGGACCAGGCTATCCACCCCCATTATAGAAGATAGGGCGCCGGAACGGAGGGATAGGGGAGCGGATAGACAGGAAGGAAGCGGCTTAGCTAGCTCTCGCACCAACTCACTATACGACTGAAATCGAAATCCCCCTACTATTCTATGGGGCCATGCCGATCCACCTGAATCTATTCTCGGAGCGTAGGTGCCACTCTCGCGTCATACGGCTCCGTCCCGCATAGGTGCGTCGCCGGCCCTTGGTTTCACTGTCCTACATAGCCGCATAGGTGTTTCTACTGTCCTGCATAGGTGGTTAGGTGTTGCCGCCCCCGTCGTATTTGTTTCCCGGCACCCGGCTTGCTTCGGACCCGTATAGATTGAATTCTGATCTGCGGCGGGCCCGGGCGAGATCGACTTCGACTAGGCTGGAAGTCTCACACCTATCGGTATCCATTTCCGTTTCATCATTATCACTTCAGTGATGTCGCGATCGGTCGCTCCGAACCACCTTATTGTCTACTCTACAGAGCACTCTCCCAGCAGAATACTCAATACGTGTTCTCTTCTCCCTTACCCACACATCAGGCTTTATCGCCAACCCTTGCCTAGCCCCTACCTATATAGTGGGCCGGCCCAACCCAAACCAACACAGGAAATGTGGATGGGGGGAATGGAGCACCGACACCGCCACTGAACATAAACACCGGCACCGCGCTGCACAACTATAGTTCGATTTCGACAATTGAATCGAGATACAGCCCCTACAATTCTATGGGTCTACCGTACATGTGTTGGATTTCGCTAACACCTCGCCGCCTCGCTGACATAGGTAGGGAGGCGAGGCACGAGGCACAGGGAATAAAAATGCCCTACTATCTATATGGCGCGTTGACACAAAGACTATCCCGGGTTAGAAAGGTAGGGCTCGGCTTATCCTTTTCATGCTTACTCTGCTACTAAGAACGGAGGGGGCCCGCCCCAGCCCCACCGACCATACCCGGGGGCCCACTAGCTTAATTTCCCAATTCTTGAGGTTGGTACCCCGATTACTCCGTCGAATACACCCGCCCCCACTATAGATCGGCCCACTGTTACTTATAGCTCCCGGGAACACCCTATCGAACCCTATGCGTTCTCTATCCCAGATGTCTGATCATTAGCCCCGAAACCACACATGGTCCCTTACTTATAGCTCTACACATGGTTCCTTACTTATAAGTGATCCCTTCTAGCCGATTGATTCCTTGTGGGTAGGAGCTTCTCGCTTTGTTTGCTCTAAACTAGCTTTGTTCGGGAATAGATAGAAACCAGCCAGCTCTTCATGCAGGGGTGGGTTAGTCAGAATATTCGGGTATGGAATCCCACACCAACGAACAACTATTGGCCCTACTATAACTTAACTACTAACTAGCTATTAAAGGGGGTGGGGCGGGCGAACTTGAAGCTCAAAATATCCTCTCCGTCCTTGTAACAGCTTTAGAACTTTAAGCTTATTGATAGGGTGAGCCCCGCCCCCCCCTCTTTGGATAGGGATAGGGATAGGGATAAGCACCCCCCCCCTTCCCTTTCTATAGTGGGGGGCCCCCCCTTTATATAGTATAGTATAGTATAGTATAGTATAGTATAGTATAGTATAGTATAGTATAGTAGGGGCTGACCCCCCACCCCTCTATAATAGCTAGAGCCCCTACTATATAAAGGGGAAAGGGGTGGGGGGCCCACCTTCCCCCCGCTAATGACCTCCGGGCCTTTAAGGATACGCCCCCTCCTATATTCATTGATCGGCACGTTCCCTCCTATTTTTTTTCTCCGCTGATCTCTTTCGGTGGAATTTGCCATGTTGCACTAAGTTACCTACGGGGGTGTGCATACGGTCCAGGAACACTTTGGGGTGAACACCCATCCAAGCAGGTGGAGTCGATGGTTCGGCATTTCGGCTGTAACATTGAGCAAGCCTGAATCGGAACAAGTGCTCTCCGAACCGAGCTTGATAGTCTCCTATCACTGGGCTCACCGACCAACATGATTGACTCCTCCATCTCATTCTTATTACTCGCTAGACTCTCTCCTCCTCCTTTGTGCCTCTTGTATTATGATTTTTCCCAACAGGTGCTTCGTCTTCGTTTGGATGCTGTTCCACTTGAGGACGCGCCGGCGGCCTTCCTTCAGTGGTTGGTTGAGGATATTGTCGCCAGCGGCGGCTTTGGCCACCCCTACCTCTATAGCGCTTCGGCGAGACAGCAACGGCCGTCCCGAACATTTCTTGCCATTATAGAGAGGGGCCCCTACCTCTATAGCTAGAATTCCCCCCCACCCCTCTCTAATAGCTATGGTGGTTGGCCCGCTTGATCCCAGAACTCATGAAACCTCTGCAGTGAGCGCCCGGGGCCGGGGTTCGATCCAATGGTTCGCGTAGTCCCGGTATGGGATGGAGGAATCCCCGTAGGGCAGGTTAAGATCTTGGCCCCAATGGCTAAACTAAACTATAGAAACTAGACTATACCCTATTGCCGGAATCATCTCCTCCCACCACCCCACCACCCAGGGCTTCGCCTAAATTCCGCCCTAGCCCCATAGAATAGTAGGGCCGCCCTAGCTTCGCCACCAGGGCTTCGCCCACCGGTTCCGGGGGCCCTACAGAGAAATGGCGGGAGGGTAGATTATTGTTGATACGCCTCTGCAGGTCGGTCCCACCCCCACCGCCTATTCGCCCTTGGGAATATATGGTCGGTGGCGGAGCCTCGGATGGTGGCGGAGCAACTCTATAGCCTCCGGCGAATAGGTTGGTCCTGCACGAAGGGCCCGGGGGGGCCCGTGACGGATGCCTTGGTCGGTGGGGTCCGCCCCAACCCCACCGACCTAGGCGGGTATGGTCGGTGGGGTTGGGCCTAGGTCGGTGGGGTCCGCGAACAAACCCACCAAAGGCCCCAACCCCACCGGGGCGAAGCCCACCGGGGGGGGTGGGAGGCTATAGAGTTGCTCCGCCCACCGCCCTATATGCCTTATGGATGGTGGCGGATGCCTTGGTCGGCGGGGTCCGCTCTCCAAAGGTCGGTGGGGTCCGGCGGACCCCACTATCCTAAGGCACCAACCCCACCGACCAAGGCATCCTAACCACCCAAGCTCCTAACCACCCAAGCTCCTAACCACCCATAAGGCGAATAGGTCGGTCGGGCGGTGGCGGTTAAAAGCTAGGGCGGTGTTTCTCTGCAGGGCGGCCCTACTATTCTATGGGGCTAGGGCGGAATTTAGGCGGAGCAACTCTATAGCCTCCCACCCCGGCGAAGCCCTGGGCGGTGGGGTCCTAGGTATGGATAGTGGGGTTGGTGGCCCAACGGTCGGTGGGGAAAGCCCGAGTTCATCGGTGGGGTTTCGAATCATAGGGTTCCCGGGGGGCTATTAGATAGTAGGCCAGATTCTAGACGTAACATGGGTTAAAATAGAACGGGTGGGCGGGAGAATCTAGTTGGGTGGGAACTTAGGAGGATATAGATTGCCAACCCCACCGCCCTGGGCTCCGCCACCACCCAGGCTCCGCTCCATAGAATAGTAGGGGCCGACTTGAGGCGTATCAACAATAATCTACCTCCCTCCCACCCCCCCCGGGAATGGCGAAGCGCAGGTCGGCGGGCGAAGCCCTGGCGGTCGCGAAGCGCATGGGTGGTGGCGAAGCCTCGGTCGGTCCCAACCCCACCGCCTATTCGCCCTTGGTGCCTTAGGTCAACTAGACCACCATAGAATAGTAGGGCTCTACGTAACATCTCCCTTAGAATAGTAGGGAGAACGGCGAGTTTCCCACCCGGGCCCGGCACCAACGAATAGGCCACCAAGGGCCCCGCCTATCTCCCACCCCCCCGGTGGGGTTGGGACCGACCAAAGTAACCCAACCCCACCGACCATGCCCTTCGGGACCGACCTGAGGCCCCGTAGGGGGGTTGGTCCCGCCCTATAGCCTCCCACCCTCCCCATGGTCGGTGGGGTCTGCCTATGCAGGGTGGGGGGGCCAAAGAAAGAAAGAAAGAGAGATCCTACAGGTCCATATCCAACAGCATACCCGGAGAAAGCAGTGCGCTTCGCGACCGCCCAGCCCTGCTTTCACCGGGACCTAAGGCCTGCCGAAGGCAGCCGTTGGCCTGCCGATGAAAGGCAGCCCCCCCCCATTCCCCGCCCTATTCTAATGGCCAATATGGTCGGCTGCCGATGAAAGGCAGGCCATAGAATAGGGCGGGGGGCTACCGAAGGCAGGCCTTAGGTGGGGTTGTGGGTGGAAGTGATAGAGCCTCCCGCCCTACACTATTGTTTCCCACCCTGCAGGGGAACTATGATTCCCGCCCACCCGGGATGGGCGGCCCCCCTTATTCTAGCTTATACTAGCAAGTGCATCCATAGAATTGTAGGGCACTGATTAATTAAGAGGTAGATTAGCCCATAGAATTGTAGGGGGGTGGAGGTAGATTAGTTGAATAGGCTCGCTATAATCAAATGCTTGAATCCGAACCACTGGTATCTCCGCCTCTCAATGCCCGGTTAGCAGATCCTTTTCATCCAATGTGCCGATGAAGCCGTGCCGAAAGAAACACTCTTAAGTGCCGGTATAGGGGCGGATCTCAGCCCCTTATATATATTGGGCAGCTTGGCTTGGTTGCAAGGAATCGCCCCTTGCGCTTCGCACCGACCATGCCCCTTCGGGACCGACCATACTCGCAACAACTAGCCGAGGGGGTGGCGGGTCGGTCCCGAAGGGCAGGGCAGTCGAGGATAGTTAGTGAAGACCAGAGCTCGGTTCACCATTCTTCAAAGCAATAGAAATCCATTCGACTGATTGAACTCGAATCCTTAGGACCAGTTATTGCCGAGGGCAGACCCAGAAGCAGCTATTAGCTATAAACTGCAGAGTGGAAAATAGTTATTAGACGGCAGGCACGGCCTGCGTGGAACCTAACTTTTGATCGTGAGTACGAGAAGGTTGGAATACCGGGTGAATGGGGTTCATCGGCATCGACAGAAGAAACCATTACTCGTAATCGGCCCTATCATCCGGTAGTTATTAGGCATGAGCAGTTGGAAAAGCTAGACCAATTTTCTAGTTTGTTTCAAAAGGCGGGCCCATAAGATCTTCCGGGCGTAGGGGAGTGGTGAAAGCTACGAAGGCAGATCAACTATAGATATAGGGGCCGGGTTGAAGGGAAAATTCTTCAATTCGATAGCCATAGGAATAGGGGCTTAGTCAATGGCGGGGAAATGGGAACAGCGGATCGAGTTGGAACACCATCAGCAGGGGCCCCTTTTCTACCTATGTGCAAGAAAAAAGAGTTATTAGCAAAAGGCGGCGGCAGGTTCTCGAGCTATTATTGGCTGAAGCACCCACCCCAGTCAAAGCTTTCTCCAGTTTCAGCTTCAGAATGATAGGCAGGAGCAACAGGACCCTTCGATCTCTAGGTGCAGCATTCTCCGGAGCTAACCATTATTTGCCAGCATCATATCCCTACCCTTACCTTTCAAACAGTAGGGGGTAGGGGGCTAGCCCTACTATTCTAAGGGGGTTAACTATAGGGCTGCTTTCTAGCGTTTCATTCCATTGCTTTCAACAAAACCAGCGGCCATCCAGATGCGAATTCCAAACCATCCAACTGGCTCATTGCTTCCCATCCCCCCCCCCCATTATAGTTGAATAGTAGGGCCATCCTAAAATAGTTGTTTCTAATCTACTGACGTAATATCATTCATTCCTTCCCATCCCTCCACTCCGCATCTCAATATTCATGATTCCAGCCGGATTCTACTCTCTCATGCTACACTCAAAACTTGATCCCAAACCGGGGGCCATGGCAATAGGACGTATAGAATCTGGCGATTGAAACGAAACTTCTCTATCGGGTTCTATCGGCCCGGTGGTCGCCCCTTCTAATCCTTCTTGGTTTTCTTTCACCCCGACGCCCATCTGGGTAGCATGAGGAGACCGCCGGTCGAACATGAGACGAGGTGAATGACTCACCCCGACCCGATAGTAGTTGGGGCTGGGGTTGGGAGGTGCCTCCGGTCCATCATGAATACACGAAATGAGTACTCCTCCATCACGAGGCAAGGGAATATACGCCCGAGGAGCATCTTGATAGGAAATGAGTACTCCTCCATCACGGGGAGGTACTGGATCAGGAGCATCTTGATCGGAAATTCATACTCCTCTGATTTAGGGGCCCCGAGCCACCCGTTCGTGTAGCCGTCGATGGAACGAAGTCCAGTCCCCGCCCATCTCTCTTGCCATGATATACTCCGCGTTCGCGTTCCTTCCATCACTCCTCTTTCCATCCAGCACTCACTCCCAATGCTTGGCACTCACTAATGCACTCACTCCCGATCCCAACGTTTGGCACTCACTATCGTTCGGCACTCTCCCGTTGGTCCCCCTATCCCTATCCATATACGGACGGGTTCGCTATCGCCCATATAGAGATAGGGGCCCCCACTATCTCTATATGGGAGCCCTATCTATTATCTAGGGGCGGCTTAGCATAGCAATATCTAGTTGGCACTCCTCCAATAGGGCTATATAGACACTCCTCCGATAGGGCTAAACGACTAGCTCTAGTCGGGGTGAGCGTAGAGAATTAGAATATATGGGCCTATAGATTAGACCCCCGGGGTCGAGGGCATGGATATTCTATTTATGCTCTCCCCACGGGGGCCGACGGCCTACTAGATCGAGAAGGAGGAGCCCTTCACTCTCTATGGGGGCCTGTCTCTACATAACGACTAGAGCTAGAGAGAACAACTATGGCTATACATAGTCCAGTCTCGAGCCTAACTCCTCACTATAAGTTCGGTGGAACATACAACTATATGGGGGGGAATGGCATGTTACGTATAGAATGCTGGCCCCAGACGAAGGATCAAGTGCCGGGGCCCTACGGGCTAGCCCCTTAGAATAGTAGGGCTAGCCCCCTACCCCCTACTGTTTGAAAGGTAAGGGCTAGCCCCTTAGAATAGTAGGGCTAGCCCCCTACCCCCTACTGTTTGAAAGGTAAGGGCCCCCTACCATAAAATTTGAGGGGCTATGGAGCGGGCACTTATCCTGGCGAATAGTAGGGCACTTATCCTTTTGCATGCATGCAGGGGCCCTACTATTCGCCAGGCTAGTGCGCCAGTTTGGAATGCAGCAATTGAACCCTTTCTCGATTCTATACGTCCCATAGAATAGTAGGGGTTCATCGGGGGTGGGCCCCTACTATTCTATGGTGGAGGAGACGGGCGATCGATCTCTTATTTACGTCATATCAAACTGCACCCTACTATTCTATGGGGCACTCGACTGCAAGGCTTCTCGTCCAGCCCTTGTGTTGAGCGAAGGCCTTCTCCCAGAATTGATGGTCGGAGTCGGTCCTGCAGTTTCTACCCATTCTTCCCTTTGTGCCAGCTGTTCCCGTTTCGGATGCTGCTTCCTGTGACCCGGGCGGAACGAATAGAAGAGTTGGAGTTTTGACGGCCTTGGGGCATTCGATCTTATAGTAGTAATAGTGCTCGGGTCAAGGCATCAGCTTTCGTTTCGTCCCTCTCTTCGGAGAGTCGTTCATGGAATAGCTTTTTGAGGCCTCTTCTCTATTGTTGTTCAACAAGGTCGTAAGCAGCATTCGAACTCTTCCTTCCAACTATACTAGCAGCCGGGTGCGTGCTTTCGTGACGATGAACGGTTTCAGGGAGAAGCTAACGAGAAAACATCGGTATAAACAAACAAACGACTCGCAGCAAACCTGCAGGCGTCGAATGCATTTTCTCCCCTATTGCTGAAACCTCTCCGGGTAGAACAGAAGGGCTCGTACTGGAGGGAATTGCTAGGGATGGAGACCGCTAGCGGTAACTTTATCGATTCATTTGGCCAGATAGATAGATTGGCTTATATCCGCCCCTAAGGAGAGTTATGCAGCTATTTGTTTCTCGTTTTCATTCCCACTAGTCTTCATCGGTACAACCTGGAGCGGTTATAGATCCCGCGGAGGCAGCTACAGGTGCAAATAGAGACGCAGTTCCATTGGCGATCAATTGATGTTTCCGGCCACAGTTTGAGCATCTCAAGTCGAGCGGAAGCAGCATGGTTCGCCCCCCGCTCGAATTTGGAAGAAGAGATGAAAAGGCGGGATTGAATCTTGGGAAGCACCAACCAATCAACGGCTGCTAGTATAGGCAAGAAGGTGAGCTCTTAGCTTTTTTCATTCCAAACCCTACTCCTGAGACTGATAGGAGAGGTTACGGTCCGCCTTCGGTTGCTGATCAATGCTAACCAGCCAAGGGGCCCTTAGAATAGTAGGGGGTGCCCACCCATTGTTAGGAGATGCAGCGGCCGGAGAGAAATGCATTCATGTAACAATCTATTTGTGGAGTCAAGAGCATCATACCAGAGGGGAGAATGCACCTGTGTAGAACACACTCGCCGAGCAGAGCAGAGCGAAGCAAACGGCCCACACTTGAGAGGATGGAGACAGGGAGGAGTTTTATTCGATAGAAAGTAAGTACCGTATCAGTTCCCACCCAACCCGGTCAGAATGTCCCAATTATGGATCGATGGCCCTGGAGGATGAAGAAAGCAGAGGCAATAAGAATTGAAAGAAATAAATCAAGCCCTATATATCTATGGCCCCCTAAAATTCTATGGCTGACTTTGAGGTTAGCGAAGGGACTGTTGGGTCACGCGCGTGTCTCCCTCACAATACAAAACAAAACTGAAATCCCAGTACCCCGAACCTTTCTCTATCTTTTCGGAGTCGTCCGTCCAAAGAAATCTTGCCGCCGCCTATTATTATTATTTCCTTAGGCAGACAGACAGAGGCTGCCGTTGTATCCCCGTCTTATATACGGATTAGCAACTACTCAATTGGGAATGAAATGAGACAACTTTACTTTGCGCCCCAGCAATAGAATAGAGGGCAGCACCCTAACATTCTATGGGCCGGTTTCTATCCGGTTCAATATTAAGACTGACCAACTCTCGCAGTATCTTATGAGCGAGAGGGAAGGATTCGAACCAATGGATCGGATGGTTGCTAATACCTACATAAGAGTTTGTGGCGAAAGCCTTCGTGCTGCCAAGCTGCTTCCATCGTCGGTTCGAGTGATTTCTCTTCTCTTCCTATTGGTTCATCACTACATGCGTACCGGTATCGGGCAGAGTTCGAATAGGAATGGTTCACCAAAATACTGCTTAGAAAGGAAGAAAGGTGCGGAAGGGATAAAAGGTTGAATTCTGGCCCCCTACAATTCTATGGCACTCCTAAACGAGAAGCCCGGCTGCAACTCAACTAGCAACCGATGAACCGGCTGCTAGTTGAGTTTTTCTTTAGGGAGAAATCAACTTGCATTGAATTTTCCCTTCTGCCGGCCCTACGGGCGCCTCGGTTCATTCATTCATGCTGTAAGTCCGGTTGCTAATCCGTGTATAGACACAGCCATGGTCGCCCTGGCACTCTTCAACGAGAAAGAAAGTAATGTTTGGCCCCCTATAGATTCTATGGGCGATCCTGTTTGCTAGCGATTCCTCTCCACCTCTATGTCCCGATCAACGCTTTCACTTCCGCTCTGATCCGCTTGCCTATAGAATGGTAGGGGAGTACCCCCATTCCTGTGTTTAGTGCCTCAATGAATGAAGGAATGGCCCCTACTACTTAATGGGCGGGAGAATCGCTAAGCAGGTCTCGTTCTCTTTATGTATGTATTAACATCTGATCGGCCCTACAATTCTATGGGGCGGCACATGTTGGATGGTTTGGGGTACGGTTTCCCATCTATGTGTGGAGCAACCAGTCGAGTGCTTGATAGTCGTTCCGTTCAGTTTAGAATAGTATGACGTTATTCTCCTTTCGCCCCTCTCCAGGTAAGCGAAGATCTTGAGCAAACTACTGAACCGCTTCTATCTTAATACTACCCCCTATCGGCCACCTCGTCCCGAAGCTGGAAGATTTAAGCCTTAGGCAGTATGCTCTCGAAGAGTAAAGGTGGCAAAGGCAGGAGCAAATCCGAAGCGAGCAGTTTCTTTCCGTTGATTCCGTTCGAGCAGACCCAGCTGCGGCAGATCCAATTGATTGAGTTTCACCCGCGGCATCAGAGTCAGTATCATGACCAGGCCGGGGAAAGAACCAAACTAGTTCAGTTATTCCCCCTCTATCCCATGGCGGGGCAGCACCTGTCCTAATTAATTCCTATTCGGCGCATTGCGTACTTACTCAGTCAAATGAACCTATTTGGTGCCCAGAGGTGCCCCGAGATAGTCGTCCCGATGCAGAGGTTAGGTTTCTGATGCAACCACCTGTACAGTTGATAGCCTACACACTTGAAACGATGGAAGCAGATCCCATTGAAGCAGCACCCCCAGCATCCTTGCCATATATCTGTCCAATAACTAGTGCTGCAGCTGGATCAAGGTAAACAGGCTATCGGGTCTAAGTGGATATTTTATCTACATGGATGCAACCTATGCACATGTATCCACGCCTGGAAAAGATGGAACTGCATCTTGATCCAGAAGGTACGCTAGGCGAAGCGCTGGTGGGGAAGCTGCTTCTTTGACCGGATCAAATGCAACTGCGGCCCATAGAATTTATAGGGGCCCTTGGTTATTACTATAAAACTAGAAGGGATGCAGGAACAAGCGCTCGAACAAGCTATCAATCCGGAATTGGTCCATTCACTGGCGGGAATTCAATCTCCATTTCGCTCTGGTACTTAAGCGCTTTGGTGCTTTTGGTTCTAGGTAAACAAGTACTGGATCCTTCGCTGGTTATGGGTCAATAGATTCAACTGCATAGCGAGGTGGCTATGGCTCTGGATTTTGATCTGCTTCTTAAACTCGGTCAATTGAATCTGAAGCTATAACTGTCTCGGATGCTGCTTAAACTACTGCTTTTGCTTATTAAACCACTTATGTTTCTTCAATTGGACCAGACGATCCAGGCCGAACCAATGCATTTGATGATCTACAAACATATATATAGATCCCTTCTTTTTCCGCCTACGCTTCTGTTACTGCCTTCTATACCCCTGCGTTTCCTGGCGCTACTACCTTTTTTTCCTTTGCAACGGGGTCTCGATCTTCTACAAATGAATCTCGATATCGATCGCGAACCCTTTAGAATAGTAGGGGGGGATGCTTCAGGCAAAGCATGCATAGGGTGGGGCAGGACAGCAATCTGATAAGGGCAGTGGGCACGGGAAAAGGAGGGCGCTAGGGCAAGGTGGGGAAGGTAGGATAGACGGATCATCTAGCAAACAGGGATCGGATCGAAACAACAAATAATCATGGGTGAAATCGGGTCGATTGCAAAGTCAATACGTGATTCGAAGTCCAACTATAGCAATGTAAGTAGCACACCTTAGGGGGTCAAGCTCAGGATGGGAATGAAGAGAGTAGATCCATCAATACCAATTTCAGTAGCATCAGCACCGGCAAAGGCAGTAGTAGCGGCATGGCTAAAAGAGCCAATTCCAATTGATCCAGTTGATCGTCTCGGACCAGTACCCATTGAAGCAGAGCCAGTTTCATTAGTAACAAAGGCGGCAGAGGCATTAGCAGCTTCACCCATTGATTCAGTAGACCTAGCATTCCGACCAGATTGATACCCCGATTCTGTTGATCGAGCTTATTAACTTGAGGGCCTAGTTTCATATCCAATTTCAATTTATCCGCAAAAAAACAACGGGTGGGTGGGAAACAATAGGATTAACCTATAACCAGTTTTTCTTTTTTATCCACGACGTGATAGTGAATGTTTCAGTTGTTTCCCCTGTTGAAGCAAAAGCAGTGGAAGCAGTGGTTCGAAAGCCCATATCCCTTCCAGTTATAGGACCATAGCCCGTAAAGACAGTTTCACCCGTAGTTTACTCAGCACCCGTAACATGACCGGTTAATCTTGTTCGATATCGATAGCTTGTTGCAGAACCATTTATAGAGCCATCACCCCGCTCGGATACGGATCCAAAGTTAGATGTTAGCCGAGAAAAAGCACCAATAGCAGTCGTTTCAGCAGGAGGAAAGGCATGGGCTGCCAGCATCGATGGAAGCAAAGCAAGCATCAAAGCTATTCTAGAAGGCAGCTCCAATTCCAATCCTGGGCCCTATTTAAGTGGAAGCAGCCCTACTATTCTAAAGGGAAGCAGGCACAGAGGCCACAGAGGTAGCATAAGCATCAAAGGCAGGGGCTTCAAGGGCTTCGGTGGGAGACCCATGAGGGTCATCAACTGAATCTCGAATAGGAAGGGGTGCCGGGCGAGGTGATGCCCTAATGACTGTTTTCTAGCGACTCTTAACGAGGAGAAAGAGAGAATTAATATGTATGAATAGATATGTTGGAGGGTATCCGCATATGGATTAACAACCAATGCCGGAAAGCCGCCAATGCTGGTATGAACGGATATGTATCTTGAACTGGTATTAGCGAGAATGAGTACAACTGGAAAGCGAGGGTGATAGGCGAACGTGGCTGGAACTTATAGCGAACTGGACGACCTGCCTATACGACTTAGCTGCCTTAGAGCATTGACCGAATATCTCCTGCGGTCTGAACCTGGAACTGAAGCACGCACTCCTTAGCTTCAATAAGAAATATATCCCTCTAATATTGTAGCAAGTCATAAGGCGGGGCCCCTTACCTAGTCGGCGACGCCTCCCTTGTAGCAAGTCATAAGTAAGAATGAATCTCTCCCCGGACGCACGCTTGAGCAGTGTGTTTGGCTGGAATAAGAAAACTATCCCCGGATCTCCTCGACTGTGCCTTAAGGCCCGCAGATAGGAAGGATAGGGCGGGAACGAACAAACCCCATAGAATAGTAGGGGCCATCACTGGAATAATGTACGCGAGAGGATTTGAATCCGGAGTGAAGAGCCTAAGGAATATATGGCGTGTGTGGGGCCCATAGAATTGTAGGGGGGTGGGGGGTTAAGGGCCCACCCCCCAACGGCACTACCCGGGTTGGGTGGGCCCCTACTATTCTAAAGGGTCGTTAGACCTCCCACCCACCCCTTGCCGAGGCCCTACTATTCTAAGGCACCAACCTTGTTATCAGTATCAGTGGGAGGAGAATAAAGTTAGTGTCACCACCCTGCTGTAAGTGGGGGGATACTAACTGTTAGTGCCAGGATGATAGGAGTGGGAGGCCCTTAAAATAGTAGGGGGTAAGTTGCAGGGGAGTGAGCGATCCACTCCACCTGCGACTTGAAGTCTAGCCTGCACTACTATATCCAACACTAACTATGGGTGGGAGGGAAACTATAGTTGACCTGGCGCCCTCACTCACACTGGCGCCCAACTTGTATAACCACACTTCCAACTTTCCTACGGTAATCTAACCCACCCGATACACCTTCCCCTTCCATCCACATGAACAACTAAACTACATTCCCTTTATATTCCACCCTACTACACCATCCATTCACTGGTGCGGTACTCCCCTACTATCTATAGGGCAGGAGTAGACCGCACTCTACTATTACACCCCTTTAGAATAGTAGGGGCGTGCGGGGTACCAGCCCATATTTACTCAACCTTTGGCCCCCAAATGGCTTGGGTTCTCACAGGGTGGGAAGCCCTTTCATTCCATTGTTGTTGCCGATTTGTCTCTGTCCACCAGCTTCCCTATGCTCCCTTTAGGTGTAGCCGCACCCCCTGCCTTAGGGGAGGGGCCAGTTCTATAGAGAGAGAAAGTAGGCCTTTCCAGCCTTAGGCTTTTCCAGCCTTCTACAATCTATAGCCTTGTTCCCCTTTTCCCTAAGGCAGTGGTTCCATCAGCCGCCCCCCCCACCCCCCCATTATAGTTGAATAGTAGGGGGCCCTTTGAAGGTATGCTTAGCCCTTAAAATAGTAGGGGGCGGATTTGCCTCTATGGAAAACTGATATCCCATAGAGGAGACCAGCATAGAACTATCCTTCGGTGGCGTTTAGTGCCTACCAGCCGTTACGTTGCATTCGCTCTATGCCTATTGCACACTGATTATCCGGGATTCGAACCCGAACTCCTTAATCAATATCCCCACCCATCTTAATTAATAAACCTGCTAGCCCTTTAGATAGTAGGGGCCACCTGCTAATCACTCACGTAATACCCCATCCATCCATCCAATCCATCCTCCCTATCCATCCATCCAATCCAGAGAAAGCCGTAATGATTATCAAGTTGAAGTCGCTTATTCTAGCCCCATAGAATTGTTAGGATTAATTCCCTACAATTCTATGGGGCTAGAGTAGGCCCTACTATTCTATGGGCAAGCTGATTAATTGGAATACAACTAGAATTAGAAGGGGCTAGCACCATTAGAATAGTAGGGCAATTCCCAACTATAGTTCCCGTATTATAGCAGGTTAATGAACGTGCCAATGGAACTCCCTCATCTATAACTCCCAGAACTTGACAATGGCATATACCCCCCCCCATTATAGTTGAATAGTAGGGCCATAGAATTTTAGGGGCTTCACCGGAACTATAGTTTCCCACCCTAGATCCATAGCCCCTCAAATTTTATGGTAGGGCGCTCATAACTTAACCCCCCACTTCATTAATTAACCTGCTAGCATACGCTTCGTAATAACTTAACCCCCCGGAAGCCCTGCTTCGTAATTAATTAGCCCGCTAGCCCAGTAGGGCCCCACACACATTGACTAATTAATTAAGAATTCTAGTATGGGTCACCAGCCCAGGTTAATAGGGGGTACCACCGCCATGCAGGGTGGGTGGGGATATTAGTTGTGGGTGGGAGGCCCCTACTATTCTAAGGGGAGGGCCGGGTGGGGGGGGGATTCTAGTTGCTGGAGTGTGGGTTCCGATGGCCAATGATTACAGATCTAAATGGTAGAGCTCTATAGACCAGGTCCGTAAGAGCCGAGTAGATCCTCGTTGCAACCGAAGGAACCGAATTCCCATTAATAGGAGTGCTGGATCCTCTCCCCTAAAGCAGCGGATGCCCTGCAGGGGAGTCCATCTAGTGTTAATACTGACTTCCGCCACCACTAGCCATAGAATAGTAGGGGCCCTCCCCCCCTGCATGCAGGGTGGGTGGCAACAGTAGTAGCCGGTGCGGCGGTTAAAAGAACCTGGTATTCATTCACGTTTCATGCAGCATCTGGATTTCTGGAGCATGAATTGCCCTTTTCAACAACTAGAGTTGGACGAGATCTGGGAGTATTCAACACCAGCACCTTATGGATAGTAGGGGCCGGAACAGGAACTATAATGAAGCACCCACCCCTGCATGCACGGTTGCTAATATAGTTTTCTAAGGCCCCTACTATTCTAATGGGGTGGGTGGGAGGAGCCGTGTGTGGGGATGGGTGGGGGGCAAACTACAATTCAACGGCCCATAGAATAGTAGGGGCCCACCCCCCATAGAATTTTAGGGGTAGCCCCCCGCCCAAGGAAAATAGGGCGGTACCAAGGGCCCCTATAATGCTCCCACCCCCCCGGGAATGCCAAAGGCGAATGGGTTCATCGGTACCAAGGGCAAATATCCCACCCCCCCGGGAATGCCAAAGGCGAATGGGTTCATCGGTACCAAGGGCGAATAGGTCGGTACCAAGGGCGTATCCCCCTACTATTTGAAGGGCCTCCCACCCCCATAGAATAGTAGGGAATCTACCTCCTTGTTGCAGGGGGGCCCGGTGGGGTTGGGACCATCCGTATAGGCCTTGGGTGGGAGGCCCCTACTATTCTATAGGCCCCTACTATAACTATAATGGGGGGTGGGGGGGCCCCTACTATTCTAAGGGTTGCCTCCCTAAGGCACATATGGTCGGTGGCGGAGCCAGGGGAGGGGCAACTATAGATAGATAGTTCCCACCCAACCCGGGATCTATAGTTGCCCGGGTAGGCATGTTAAGTATAGAATCCGGCCCTACCGCTACGTTAAGTGGCGAGCCCCCCTCTTTATTATTGTGGGAGGCCCCGGCCTATTCGGCGAGAAGGTGGGAACTTAGGAGGAGAGCCCATCTCTTCCCACCCACCGCCTCCCACCCACAACTATCCCCCACCCACATGAACACCCCAGCCGTCTCTGTAGTTGGGCTACCGATAGCTAGCCCTTAGAATAGTAGGGGCGGAGCCTGAAGCACCCCGCCCGGGAGGCCCCCTACCATTTTATAGGACGTATAGAATCACCTTAGGTCAACTATAGATTCGATAGCCCTACTATTCTGCCGATAGTTCTCGATTCTATACGTAACATGCCTCCCGGGCGAATAGTAGGGGCCCCCTACAATTCTATGGGCTCCCACCCAAGGCGAACCCCACCGACCTAAAGGCGCCCTTAGAAAACAACTATGATGGGGGGGGTGGGGGGGGTCGGTGGGCCCCTACTATTCTATCCCATGCCTTCGGCAGCCGACCATATTGGCCATAGAATAGTAGGGGCTATAGTGGGTCCCGAAGGGCTGCCGGGTGGGAGCCCTTCCCTTATAATATAGGGGGGTAGGGGGTTCTTCTTGGAGGTAGATTATAGAAGTGGGAGGCCCTTCAAATAGTAGGGGGAGGCCCGCCTAGGGTGGGGAAGAGGTTGATTCCCTAGGGTGGGAGGAGCAGTTATAGCCTATTTGTTTGTTGGGCTTCATCGGAAGGGAGTTTCTTTCTTTCTTTCCCAGTGTATTGCTCCTTCCCACCCGGGGGTGAAGAGGATGGCCAGGGTCCCCCTCTAAAACGTCGTAACCTTACTTGATGGGAGGGTTCAGAAGTGGAGGCAAGACAAATGAAAGCATCTCGAAATCGCTGATAGTTGGATGGATGGAACTCCCTCTTTCTCGAAGGATTGTTCGGCCTCCTTTCCCACCCCGAGGACAAGGAGAAAGAAAGTGAGAAAAGGAAAGAAAGAAAGCTCCCTGGGGGTGCCACCCGCCTGAACCCCCGGTGGCCCACGGTGTGGGAGGACAAAGGGAGAGACCGTCAGAGAACTCGATGCCCCCGATGGATAGTTCTATTATTGTTCATCCCTCCATCAGGGAATACCGTAACCTCGAGAAGTTGGATTGGCCGGGGAGTTCAAGAAAGTAAAATTAGGCCCTGGAGTTCTCACTCTTTAGGCCAACCGGAGGTCCTGTCCTCACCCCCAGGATGGTTTGTTATACCGCCCTTTCCCCAGGAGGGATAATAGAAAGTGAGTTAGGCAAGCCCAGAGAAATCTTACCAGAAGGTAGGTGGTTGCCCAGAAAGAATCTTGATTGTTCGGCTCCCTCGTTTAGCTCCTCCCTTTCTACCCCCAACTAGAGTTATTTAGGGCGATTGTTCTTTCCCAGTGTATTGCTGTGTCTGCTCCTCGGGTTGGAGTTCGACTCTCCATCAGTAACTAGTTCAACCGGCTCCATCAGTAACAACTAGAAGAAATATGTTTAGTTTGTTCAACCGGCTCAGCTGTGTTCTGGTTTAGGATCGATCCAAAGTTTCTATCGGTTCAATCAGCTCCTGCTTTGAACTCCCTCTATTATTTTCTCTTGGCTAGCCTAACTCGAGATAGTATTGTCCCCACTTCGACCGTGGCCATCCTTTACACCCCCGGTTTTCACTCCTTCAACTAGTTAGGGAGGGAGTTGCAGTTTGAGCAGTTGAGATAGATTCCCCTGGGATCTGCTGGCCCCTGGGATCTGGAATAGTTCTGCATTTGACCGGAGTGGTGGGCCATAGAATTGTAGGGGGGATGGATGCAAAGAAAGACATTGAAAGTTAGCTCATACAGAAAGAAAGAACTTCAGGCGCCCCCATCCTATCATCCAAGGAGTAGCTACTCCCACCCGGGGGTGGGGGATGGCCCTCTAGGGCTATTGCTTGATTGATTGGCCGGTGCAAAACCCGAGGGAGTAGACTAGTTATCCATCCTTTCAGCGCTCTAGATAGGAAGTTAGGGCCCAGGCAAGATCTTCCTCTCCATCCATTGATTATGGTTTGGCTTTGACCGGAGGATGCTAGTTCGTTAAACCGGAAGGAAGTATAACTATAATAAGGAGGGCAACCGGTCGATCCAAATTAGTTTATCGAGAAAGCCCCGCCGGGCCAGCATTACTTTCCCTCCAGCCTGAACCGGGGGTGTAGGCTAGGATGGGAGGGCCAGCATTCCTTTCTAGCGGTTGGCCTAACTCATCACTTGATACCTAAGGTGAGGGGAGGAAACTAACTAACTATAGTTGCTGTCCGACCTAAGGTGAGGGAAGGATGGGCCCCTACTATTCTAAGGCAACGAGATTGAGTTCCAACTCCAACTAGAGGATGGGCGAGAGAAATAGAACCCGGGGGTGAGGATAGGTCAGGGGATGGGTGGGAGATATAGCGGTGTTCAGTCCCAGCAGTGAAGGATGGATTCCGAGGAAGGATGGGAGGGAGATAAAGGTCCGGGTGGGAGGAAGGCAAGCCCGAGGGATAGATAGCGGCAAACGCCCTTGCGTGCTTCGCACCCACCCTGGGGGGGGTGGGAGGCCCTTTCTGGGATGGGTGGGAGGGTGATTGTTGCGGGTGGGGGGACAAAAGGGGTTGCCACCCACCCACCCCTTGGCGAATGGGTAACAACTATATGGGGGGGGTGGGGGGTTGGACCGACCCATTCGCAACTATAATAGCGGGTCGGTCCTGCACGCCCTATAGCCTCCCACCCCCCCAGGGAATTCGACGATTAGGAGCCCCGGTGGGAGGCAAGACAGTACAGTCTACCCTCTGTCATTAGTCTCCATATTACATACTAAATATCGGCCTTCAAACCAAGGCCATAGCTTCCAACGGCATCTAGAATTCTCCTTCCGTCCATCAGGACGATATTTGTTAGGCTAGCCACCCACCGCAATAGGATAGTGGGGAGATCTGGTCCGGGGAGCGCTGGTTGTTACCAGGGGGTGTGGGTAGGCCTTCATTGGCCTAACATTCTTTATTTACTGCAAACAAGTTCTTTCCTCCGGCTATAGCTGCTAATTAGTTTGCTCCGGATATCAATTAGTTTGCTCGGGATAGAGATTAGTTTGCTGATATTGAATATGGAGGTGGGGGGGAACCCGTTTAGGAAATTAGTTGAATCCCTGGTTAGTCTAACTGGAAGGCAGGACCCCACTGAGAAAAGTAGGTAGAGGCTTCACCCCCGATTTCTTGTTGAGAAACATCCGGGAGTTCGACGAAAGTGACGGTTACTCCGCTGAAAGGCAGCTTCATCCGGTCCAACCGAATATCCGAAGTCTTCATCGCTGCCAGAACGGGTGGGGATTCTAGTGGTGGGTGTATTATCGGACAGGTTCGAGCATTCTGCCCCCCCCATTATAGTTGAATAGTAGGGCCTGCCAGGGATGGATAGTTGAGCATGCTTTCATGGAAGTCGGTTCAGGAGGCCCTAGCTATTCTAGCTATTGTAACTAATCTAGCTCCGTGAGGATGGAGGGATGAACCGTTGGTTGAGGAAGCGAAGAGAACTATAGTTGATTGTCTTAGTGTCGGAAGGCGAATAGATCTTGACTCAATGAAAGCATTTTCTCGGATGGATGGAAGGTAGTCCAATTCCCACTACCCTATAGTTGTTCAACCCCCTGGACCGGAAGCTTGGGATTGACAGATAAGTCCCTACTATCGCCAACCCTGGATAGAGACAATCTAGTCACTATCTTGCCTCCCACGGACCCCCCCCACCCACCCTCTATAGTTGCGAATAGGTCGGTCCAACACAACCCCACCTAAGGCATGCCTTCGGCAGCCGACCATGGCCCCCCCGGTAGATTCTATTCGTGGGAGGCCCCTACTATTTGAAGGGCCACCCACCCACCCCTTGGCCTGCCTTCGGCACCGACCATATTGGCCATAGAATAGTAGGGGAATGGGGGGGTGGGGTTGGACCGACCATACTCGCCCAACGGGGCAAACCCCACCGGGGGGGGGCCCTTCCCAGGGGGGGTAGATGAATTGGCGGGTGGGTAACATACAACTATATGGGGGGGGTGGGGGGGGGTGGGGGGGAATCATAGTTCCGCAATAGCCCTACAATTCTATGGGATGCCGTTGCTGGGTGGGAGGCCCTTTATCCCAACCACGTCGGGTGAGGGTCGAATCTGATCAGTATCTGATGATAGATCGGATGGGGCGCCTATCCTTCCTATGGCAAGCATTGGATCGAACTTTTCTTGTAAAGGTAGGTCATAGCAATAGTCCTCCCGGGAAGGGGGATAAGAGTGGGACCTGTTCTAGAAAGAATTCTATACTCCCTACTATTCTAAGGTTGGCCTCCACTTTTCCTCTTTGTCCAATAGCCAATGCCGCCCTGGATCGAGGACCGGTTGGGTGCGGTCGGGGAACAACATGGGGAGCGCTACGCTATAGGAGTAGTTGATTCAGAGCATGCTTGGAATAGCATGCCGAAGTGGAGCAAGTGAGCAGATGGAAACTGCTAGTTCGTGCTGCGCTGTATGCATTCTATGGACAGGGAGTTCGATGGACAAACCATTCAGAGAAAAGACGAGATACACTATGGAATAAAGGATGGATCGGATCGTCATCAGGCACAGAGTCTTTTTCTATAGGGCCCTTGAGCTAGCGCCGACCTTCGGTTACGCAGACTTCGAAGGGTTAATCCTGCCTGCCTCCTACTAGGTGAATAATCCTTTCCCTTAAGGGTCCTCTCGATCTCCCCCGGTTAATCAAGGTCAATCTTTGGTCCTGAACCTTTGCCAGAAGCTTCGAGCCTTGACCAGAACCCGATCCGCCACTAAACAGACCCTGCTATTTCCGAGTGAACCGAGATGAGAGTGGTCTACCCCAATGAAAGAGCCAGTCAGGTCCTGAAGGGCGGCGTCCTGATCGACGACACAGGTCTTGATCCTGCCTGAAGGGTGCTAATCAGACTAGAGAGAAAGTGCTTAAGGTAAGGAAGGGTAGTAACTTCCTTCTATCTAGCTAGTAGTCACGTAAATAGATCCTCCGGGAGGGAATTGAACATAACCCCCCGGCCCCAACTTACTTAGAATAGGACGGGGTGTTCATGTGGGAGGACTCGACGTTGGGTGTTCATGTGGGAGGCCCCTACTATTCGTTGGGCGATGTTACATAGAGCCCTACTATTCTATGGTGGTCTAGTTTACCTTTCTCTAGGGGTGGGTGGGAGGTGGGAGGGTGGGAGTTATAGGTTATGGTAGATGAATTGTTACGTAACATGGGTGAACCCCTACTATTCGTTGGTAGCTATATCCGCCGGGTGGGAGGGAATAGATGGAGCCGGGTGGGAGGGAATTAACGCTATAGCCTCCCACCCGGGAACCCTATGATTCCCACCCGGACTGCCAGGGCCCCTTTCAATATCCTATGGGTAGGCTTTGGCTAAAGCCAGTGAATGCTTCCGTCCAACTATAGTCGTGAATGGCTTGGTTCCGGCATCCGTCCGTCGAGTGAATGCTTGGTTCCGGCTTCGGTCCCTGGAGTGCCGGAAAGAGAGTTCGGGTTTCGCTTGTTGGTTCGGTCCGTGGAGTCAACGCATCCTTCCGTTCGTCGAGCCTGTTTGTGAAATAGGGGTTCCTGGGTGGGGGGGAATTCTCATTTCGTTGGGGAAGGCGGGGCCTGTTCATGGAATAGGGGTTCCATCAAGGAGTGAAGCTTGGTTGCGGGAAGAGCAAGTGGAACTATAGAGGTAGGGCTACTAGATGCCCGGGTGGGGGTGGGCCCCCTACCATTTTATAGGACGTAGAGAATCAACTATTATTCCCTCCACACCCGGCAACTACCAAACCCGGGTGGGGGGGAACTATAGCAAACCCGGCCCATAGCCCCTACCATAGCCCCTACCATAGAATTGTAGGGGCCCGTGGGGCTTAACTATGATTCCCACCCATCCCTGGCTATAGCTATAGTTGGGTGGGAGGGAGCAATTTCTATACGTAACATGCCCACCGATCGAACTAACCCAATTTCAGGGCCTTTGGATGAGATCGATCCTTGACACTTATGCATGCAGAGGTCGATCCTTGACACCAATGGTGTCAGACATCGATCTCGAGATCAATGACAGGTACGCCAGAAGAGATCGATTCGCCCATTAGAATAGTAGGGGCCATAGAATAGTAGGGGCCCTCCCAATGCACCGTGGGTGGTCGAATAGTAGGGGCGGATGGGTGGATGATAGTTGGCATGTTACATATAGAAGTCGCCCTGAAGAACTGGGAATTTTGTTTGGTACGCCCCTATTGTTTCTATAGGCGCTAGAAGAAACCGCTCATGCTTCCCGGCCATCTATAACATACATCTATAACACACATCTAGAAAACATACATCTATGGTGGCTCCGAAGCGCACAAAAAGATAGGGGGATATAGGATGAAGGCGGGTCGGTGGGGTTGATTGGTAGGTTATATACTACGCTGTACTGATTCTCATCTCGGGTTCCCCGGGGGCGATTTTTTGATGTATGAAACGCGTTGTATTCATGGACTATCACTGCCCTACTGCCCCACCCCATTATAGCTAGAGTAGGGGCCCCTCCCTCTGCCTATCTATAGTGGGGGGGGCCGGGGAGAACGAACGAAAGAGAAAATATGAGAACCCGTCCCAATCCTTTCATGGTTGGCGAGCGGGTGGGGGAGAATGGTAGGACTGGGGCTGAGCCAAAGAAAAGAGGTCCTTCGAGAACTGCTGGGATAACGTTTTACTTCAGATAATCAATGGTTACTCCACGGTTTGTGCTTCGGTGACCCAACTCCACACCCTTTACTCTACAGTTTTGGTGAATCTAACGACCAAACACCTAACCCCTACTATAGAATAGAAGGGGCGGAGGGATCACACCAACCTACTCCGGTTAGGGAAGGTAGGCCTCACCAGAGGGAGCACACCTACCTACCTACCTTCAACCACTGCCTAACCTCAGACGAGGGAGCACGACAGCCTACCCTTCTCTCACTAACGACCAAAACTACAGATCGAAGGGGGCACACCAAACTCCCTCCTTCTCTGGGGCCCCTACCTACCTTTAGTGTTCTTCCTTATTCAAGCTAGCTATTCCCGCTCCTCCGTATATGACGGCGAACGTTAATCCATTCCCGCTGCGCTTAATATCCCCACCCCCCCAACTATGATTCCCACCCATCCCAACGGAACTATAGTGGGCCCCTAAAATTCTATGGCCCCTACTATTCTAAGGGGGGAGGGAATTATAGTCGATATAGCCTATCATTGTTGGACGGGTGGGGTTCACCCAGGAGGATGAAGGTTTATGCCCGAATGCGGAAGGTTGGGATAGGGTGGGGTCAAACAAGTAGATTGAATAAGGAATAACTGAACCCCTTCCGCATGCAGAGTCGGATCTTTAACAACAAAACGAGGAGCGCCTTTGGTCCTAGTAATTCGGGATGGTTGTGAATCTTTCGCGCGTAACTCACTGATCAACCGGGGCCAACCGGGAGCCAACCGGCCTTGACGCAATAGATACCACATATCCGATTTCAAGTTTTCTCGTGGCAAGACTTACTGAATCGGAATATGCATCGGAATGCGTGTCGGAATGGATGCTTTTTATTCATAAGCATTGAAAATGAGTGAATGAAGTGTCTTCCCTTGCCCCTACTATCTATGGGCCTTCAAACGCCTAGCTTTTAATTCCAAGGTGGGAAGGAGTTAGAAAAGGCTGCTTGCTCGTTGGAACCGGATGATACGGAGACAGCGCACTGAGATATGGTAATAAGAGGACTCTCCAACTCCACCATGCCCTCTGCATCTATTATTCAACAACTCTTTTTGATCAGGGCAGGCCGTCCACCCGGTCCTTCTCCTAGCGACTCAGATGCTCTAGTCCGCCGGATATTGAAAGTCCAGAGCAAGCATGCGGAGCCTTCTATATCAGAGCTCAACAGCATGGATTTGGGAAGTGGCTCAATTAAAGCATATATAATCGTCATTTCAAGTTTGTTCATTTCCACAACAACTATAATGGGGCATCCCGGGGCCATATTACTATACTAGTCCGTCTGCCCTCTCGCTGTCTTGGACGGGATGGATTAGGCCCCATTTCCGAGGTGGGACGATACCGATTCACTGGAGCTTACTCTATCTCCGAGAACGACGAACATTACCGGATATAGAACTCGCTCGATTTCAGAAGCCAGCGCCAGTGGCGAAAACCATATGGTGTGTGTGGAGTCTATACTAGGAATCGGGATCTTCATCCTCTCCTCGGAGGATGGTACCTCGATGTTTGCTGCCGATAGTTGGACGAGAGGGATTAGGACCGCGTGCCAAGAGAGAATATTTTCGAGGTCGAACGATACCGATTTACTGGAGCTTACTCCATCTCCGAAAACGACGAATCATATTCCGTACCGCCTCTCGTTCTATGAGCGAGAGGAGCCTGCCTTTCTCTGGCCTACTCCATATAGCTGTATACGTGATATGACGATCGTATACGTGATATGAAAGCCTAGATTCTATACGTGGAGTAGCCCCGAACTATCTATCTACCCTCGACTGAAGATATGGACGAGATTAGTGAACCTCGACTAGAGTAGAGATTAGATACCTCGCTATATGGTGGGCAATGCGGGACCCATATCCCTATCCCGTCTATGGAGTGAACAAAGGGGGTTCCCTCGCCTCGAGAACTATGGGTTCCCTCGACTGCCCCGCCCCTATATACAGCTATAGCTATAGCTAGGTGGTTCCCTCACTATATGGTGGATAGTCCCGTCGGCTATAGTCCCCCCCCCCCCACCCATATATGGATAGGGGGGTTTTCATAGATATATATAGGGGCGCCTATGGATCTATAGGGGTGCATGGCATGAATGGTGGGGTGGTGCATAAATGACCTACCTGTATATAGATATAGTCGGGAGGCGGTCGAATCAATGGTGCACCACATATAGATAGATAGATGGCCCCTCTGCCCATGCCTATCTCTCCATTCTAATCCGCTGATCGGCTGCTCGGGAGAGGTTGCTTATGAGAGGAGATCGGAATCGGCTGGGGAGATCGGATTGCCCCAGGGGGGTCCATCCGGAAGAGAGAACCGTCCGGAGAGAAGAGGAAGAGAATATCATCAGTAGGCTCTCGAGATCTATCTATATATGGGAGGCCGAGGGAGAGGGCCCATGGGCTCGGCCTCGAGCCTAACTACAGTATATAGAGCCTCTGGGTATATAGGGCTCGGCCTCGAGCCTAACTACAGTCTATATAGCCTCTGGGCCCGTCGGCACCCTCCCCTCTGTATATATGGGATATGGGCTCTGTATATATGGTATGGGATATGGGCCCGACTAGACTATAGCCGGCCTGGTCGGCCTCGATTGAACACCGAACACTTAGGCTGGGCGCCGGCTCTTCTCAGACGGAAGGATCCTCCGCGGTTAGACTAGGGCCCACCCCTCAGTCTATACTATACCCACAACCGCCCTATAGAATATTCCTTCCGCAGCACCCATCTCCACTACTCCACTCCCTCTACTCCCTCTACCAATAAAGCAGGGGCAGGGGAGGGGCGACTATCTGACGTCGGGGTGAGCGAACATCTATCTATGCTATCTAATGGGGCGGGACGGGAGAGAGAGGCAATTAGAATTTAGGGCCGCCCCAGGGACCAGATCGGGCTAGGATCATTACCGTTACTAGCCCGGATTAAGGCTCCGTAACCGTACCGGATTAGGCTAAAGGCTAGAGGCTAGGCTCACGGATTAGGCTCATTGAAGCCCTACCGCCTCCAGATAGATGTATAGGTATATAGGGCCCTCCCGTTGGCAATATATAGGGCAGGGCGGCCAGATAGATATATAGGGCCCTCCCGCTAGCCAAATATCCGTGCTATGCTATGCTGTGCTGTGCTATATAGGGGGGCCAAACTCCCCTCGCGCTAGCAGAATACGCCAAATAGATATATAGGGCCACTAGCAGATTCTGATCGGCCAGATAGATATATAGGGCCCTACCGCCAGGCTCGCCTATATCTATCTGGGGGATTGGCCCCCTCCACCTCCCGCAGAGATAGTGGGGAGAATATGGAATGCCAGATCCCAGCCCAGATGGCCCTATCTATCTGTCTATCTATCCATATAACTGTTGTCGAGCCCAGATAGAGATAGGTTGTCTTGTATTCGTGTAGCCAGCCGGACAGTGGACAGACAGTTACCAGATTCGGGTTATGACCAGACCTGACCAGATCTCGGGACGAGACCCCCCCACCCCCACTATTTCTATATGCTATATGCTATATACACTCCCCGGTCTCAGCCCAGATAGATTGGTTTGGATTGGTTTATAGCCGCCCCTGTTGCTAATATAGTTGGCCTCGCCTCTTAGCTCTTATGGGGGACAAGGGGCAATGAGCAAGGAACCAGACCTCCCCCTCGGGCCACACTGCACTGGTTTCGGATAGGATAGTCCGTTGACTCGACTATAACTACATACGTAACTAGACTAGACTAGACTATATGCGTAGAGCTTACTCGATATATAGCCGAGCCGAGTGCGGCCCTGACTATAGGTAGATGCCCTCGATTTCTGCAACTAAAATAAGGCAGGGCAGGCAGAAGAGAGGTTCGTCAGCGTAGCTTCGGGGTGGGAACTTAGGAGGACTATCATTGTTGCCGGCAAAGATTTCTGCAAGCAGAACTATCTCCGAGTGGTTCACTACGCTACGCTCCGCGTGTGTGGGGATGGGTGGGGGGCTCGTCACTTTCCTCCCACCCTGCAGTTCTGGTGGGGGGCCCTTATTCTCCCACCCACCAACTCTAATTGGAGGGAGGGGGACGCCGGCTCCGCCCAAAATAGAATTCCTTATTCCTCTGCTTGGGGGGGAATAGGAAAGGGTGCTGCTGCCGGTCGGATCTCCATCTCGAACTGCTATTGAATGGAACCTATCCGTTTACTACTCCGCCTCCGCCTCTTATCCATCACATGAAAGCCCTATGAATGGTGAAGTCCCTATCTATCTATAGGTCGATATCTAGGCGAGCGGGCCCACCCAACTATCAATTGTCGGGGAAAGCTACGTAATTATCCGAGGCATTCTTCCCGGTTCTACTTTTGCGGAACTGAGGTCTACTTCAAAACGCGAAACTGAGGCGAAGCTGATACGAAGCGGAAAACAAACATAGCAGATCCCCGGGCGGGCAAGACACGGATCAACCGGCACGGAAGGATACCTTTTTCTTTATTCCATGGCGGATAGAGCATATCGAGACTTAGCATTGCCAATTAAGAGATCTACGAACCAGGATGGAAGGCTATGCAAAATGAAAGCTTAGAAGCCCAAATGCTGTTACGTCACGACAGGCATCAATATCCTTCTCAAGCAATGCCAAAGCGAGGTGACCCCACTCAAAACCAAGATCTATTTCCGAACCATGGCCCCCCCCTGGTCACACGCACCCGGTTCAATGCATGGATATATCGTTTTCAGATCTATGTTCTATTTCGGATATAGCTCAGTTACTCCCCATGGCGAATGTTCTGTAAGCCCTACAACCACAAAACGTCGAATGTTTTGTTTTTTTGACCCAGGAAATCACATGTGTTTCGCAAAGCCCAATTTGAATGTGGAACCACGACCAAGCTTAGACGCCTGACTGAAGGCGCTCCCCCAGCCTTTATTCTACGTAATTCTTCTCCCACGCATTCTCTTTTGACCGAGATGACCTCGTCGTTCTAGTAGGGGTTCAGGAACCACTTTGTCATTGGTGTCCTTAGTGCCCTTAATGCCTAGGTCATCAAACCCATCTTACTCAGCTTGAAAGAGGTTAGACCGAGAGCAGGCTCCAGGGTCTATTCCGGGTCTACGTCCCAGTGCGGCGGATGGATATCTAGGTTCAGATGCAGATTAACGGCTACGCCCCATTGCAGAAGAATCTGTTGAGATCTACCCCGGATGGAGACTCAGATCTTCCATTGCAGGAGACCCTTTATGCAAATTATCATTTCGTAGATTTAAGTGGGGGAGGGAACCAAGCGGTGTAGCCCTTTTCGGATCTATTCCAGGCCACGAATCTGGTATCATTGATTGCCCAACCCCCCTACTATCTATAGGGTCGGATGGAAGGTTTAATCATTCCCCCGGAACTATATCCACCCACCCCCCCCCGGGAGGAGATAGAGGGGGGCCGGGGCGACCCGGCTCATCCGACATCTACTTCTTCGTAACCTCCTCAGCTTGGCTCAGTTCCATTTGGCAGTGTTGCTCCCCGCCGTAAGTATGATTATCCGCCAATTGATTCATGATTCCGTATCGGGATTTGCAAAGAGAAGGTGGAGTAATTGGCATAATCGGTCGGAAATTCAGAAGGGAGACCACCCTCCCATAGAATTCCCCCCCACCCGGCTCCTATTCCACCCACCCACCCCGGAATAGCGAACGTGCCAATTTCTATCTCCTCCCACCCTCTCGATGGATAGTGGGGTTGATGGATGGTGGGGCCCCTATAAATTCTATGGGGGTGGGAAGCTAATATTGTGGGAGGGAATTAACGCTATATCCTCCCGGAACTATACAAATAATATACCGTAACCGGCTAACTGAGGTGTTCATGTGGGAAACTATAGTTCCGGATATAGGAGTAGAATTGAGGTGGGTGGGATAACTATAGTTCCGGTGCCCTTAGAATAGTAGGGCCACCCACCCCGTCCTATCTATTCAAATTCCCGGGTGTGCATGCATGCATGCATGCAGGAGGGAACTATAGCATGTTACGTAGAGAATCGAGACGGAGAAAGTACGTTGACCGGCCATATTCTCTACGGCCCCTACCCCTACAACGGCTATCCTCCTAAGTTCCCAACAACTAATATACCCCATAGCCCCTACCATAGCCCCTAAAATTCTATGGTAGGGGCTATGGTAGGGGCCAGAGAACCACTAGCCTATAGAATGGTAGGGGGGGTGGGTGGGAAACTATAGTTCCGGAACGGCTGATTCCCCCCCGCCCTACTATTCTAAGGGCCCACCCGCCCTACGGCCGGTGGGGTTAATTGAATTCTCCGATAGCTCTATCTTGACTCCGATACTGAGGTTAGCAGTTGGTTGAGGAAAGTTGGTTGAGGCTCTATTCCTACTTACTGAGGTGAGCTCTCCGATACTGAGGTTAGCAGTTGGTTGAGGAAGTTACTGAGGTCCAAACATCCAGATAAACTAATATCGACCGGTTGAACGAACAATCCAACCGGGGACCTGCTCTCCATCCTTCACTGCTCGGGGCCTGATGAGTGAACAGTTATAGCAGGGGGTGGCCTTGCCTCTCACATTTGTTATTCTCCTTGCCTGGATGGAGAAACTAATTTCCTAACTTCTACCGGGCAAAAACAAGTCCAGCTAATACACCCACCCTCGGATGGAAATGCATTGATTTCTCCAGGAACAAAAATGGATGAGGGCAATGCATCAATAGCACCAGTTGGAGCCCAAGCCTCTTCCGGTTGAGTTAACACCTTCCTTCCGGCATCTTTCTCTGCTCAACTAGAATTCAACTATAATAGAACTCGTTACGGCTAGTTCCTTCCGGTCTCACTCTTTCTCTACCTTCCGAACAATCCAATGAAGGAGATGGTAACCCCGTTATCCGCCTTCCTTCCGGAAAGAAACAAATTACTTCCTTCCGAACAATCGATCTCGGAGTAAAGAAAGATAAACTCTATTTCCTTCTCTCCCACCGGGTCCTCGTCTTCAGGCTCTATTGCCTCCCACCGCTCCACCGGGCCACCCTTTATCACCGTGGGACCCCCTGTGGGCTGGATAAACTACTATCCCTGTGGGCTGGAGAAACTACTATCTAATGGATCGACCTTCCGGCCAATCAAAAACAAGGATGGTCCAGCTGAGATTAGAGCAGTCAAAAACAACTATAGAGTAGAGGGCGTTTGCCGGGTCTCCTTTCCGTGTTGCAGGGTTTAACTCCTTTCCTTTTACCCGGGGGTGTAGTTTACTGTATTCCACTCCGGGGGTGAAGGGTAGGGACCACCGGTTGAACTATCCCGCCGAGTGAGGTCCCTCGTTTCTCAACAATCAATCCCCTTAGAATAGTAGGGCCTTCCGGACGACCTTCCTTCCTTTTCTCGCCGGTTATCGCTAAAAAACCCCTACTATTCTAAGGGCGTTTGGATGCTCGGACCGTGGCCAGAGGGTGTAACCGGGGCTCCCTGATCCTTCACCTCCGGTTGGCATCCTTCACCTCCGGTTGGCATCCTTCACCCCCGCACCTTTCTCGAATGAAAGCATGCTCCAGAACTGATTGACCAACAAGAAAGTGAGGGAGGGCTGATTGAACCTTCCGGGAGGGCCTGGAGTTCTCACGAGGACAAGACAACTCCTGGCTATTGCTTATCCTACTCTATCGGGAGGGCAAGGACCATTCATTATACTACTGTTACCATCCTCCTCTTCCCATGCGAAATGAAGGTAGGCTTCGGCCTCGTTAATTAGGGGAGGGTATTTTCTTGGACTCGAACCGGGGGTGCTCCGATTAGAGGGGTTAACTGCTTTCTTTCTCATTGAACTCTTCACTAACCTACCTTCTTTCCGGATAATAGAAAGTGAGTTCTTCGGATGCAGCTGGAAACCCCGTGAGCGAGAACAGAAGCCCTCCCTACTGTCAACTATACTAGTCGGGGTGGGTCAATCCATCCCAACCACATTACTCCTCGATCGGCCATCCGGGGGTGAGGACAGGTAATGCCGGGTGGGAGCAGACACAGCAATACACTGGGAAAGAAAGAAAATGAAGGACTAATTTGCTACTACCTACCTTCCTGAGCTAGATAACTAATTTGGCCTCCTTTTTGCTGAACTCCCACTGTCCATCCTTCACTTCCATCCTGTCCTAACTCGACAATGCTTCTATATCCGGTGTATCCCATTACCTGTCCTCACCCCCGGAGCTAGATTAGGAAGCTATGGCCCGATATAACGTATGTAATATGGATCCTATCTGAGGGAAGGGAAGCTTGTCCGTATAGACAGTTAGAACCGAGGGTGAATGAAGGAAGGATCCGGATGGATGCATGGTTCCGGATGGATGGTCCAGCGGATGGCCAGGGTGGGTGGCCCGATGGAGAATACTTTACCTAAGGCGCCCTTAGAAAACAACTATGATGGGGGGGGTGGGGCGTGGGGGGGGTCGGTGGGCCCCTACTATTCTATCCCGCAAATAAATTCTAAGGGCCGGTTACGGTAGATGAATTGAAGGGCCCTTCCTTCCCACATCCCCTGTTCTAAGCTCATCCACCCACCCACAACTAATTGCTCATCCACCCACCCACAACTAGCCCTAAGAATTCATTCCCCCATAGAATGGCTAGCCACCCAGAGATAGTTGGGAAAGATAGTTCACCCCCGGTTCTAGTTGAATCTACACCCCTACATGCACGGATGGTCCTATGATCCTCCGATCCAGGGTAGCTCCCCCCTCCTTTAGTTCAACAGGGGGCGGATGGCAGTTGTAGTTGATGGAGCTAGATAAAGTAGTTTATGGAGGCCCTCTTCATTACGAGTTAACAATTCCCCTTCCATAGTAGTTGTTCAACAAGCTGGTTAAGACTGCATCTGTAGGCTAGCCTGCTATCTAGAAGTTACTAACTCTCACAACTATAGAACAAAGGCTCTACCTTCCCACCCTGCTTGGAGGGAATAAGCAGGGCAGTTAAGCTAAACGAACTGCCGGAGGAGGAGATTCCTGCCCACACCCCCTGGTAACAGCTCCCTCCGTGAACCGTGGTGCTGGGTTTCCATCCATTAGGTAGTCCATCCATTAGGTAGGCTCAACTAATAAACTAATGCCCCTACAATTCTATGGGCTTCCATCCGGTTAGGACCGGCGAGAGAGGAAGGCAACTGGCTCGTTAATTCGAACGAGACGGGTTTCCGGCTCTCGGAATCTGGCCCAATTTCTTTTCTGGAGAACCTTCCCTGGCTATAGCCCCCCCACCCCCCCCAATGTCTTTAGTTGAGTTTAGTTCTTTCTTTCCAACCGGGGGTGAAGGGGAAGTGGCTCCATCCTGAACCGGGGGTGTAGGCGAGAGAGTTCTCACAACTATAGTTGCTGTCCAGGGCAAGGAGAATAGAATTAGCTGCCGGGAGGCAAGAGTAGCTCCTCCAACCAGAGGTCCCTCCCCACACCCCCGGTCCAAACAAAATAGTATTGCATGCTTTCATTTTCCGGGGAGGCAAGATCCAGCTTTTATGGGCTCAGCTCAGATAGTAATGGGCTCAGCTCAGAGACGCTCCATCCCCAGGGAATCATAGTAACTATCATGGAATGCCTTCACCCCCAGGCAAGTAAGAAGTTATGGCCTTCAGCGAGATCTAGATAGAGGAGGACCGGCGAGATCTATCTCCTTGTGCCATCCTATTGAACCGGGCTCCCTGATCCGGGGGTTCAAAGGGAGGGGGGCGAAACAAGGCAGTCATCGGAATTCGTTGCAGTCATCGGTCATAGACCCCACCAACCTATATGCCTTTTTATCTGAGAAAAAACAAAAGGCGAATATGGTCTTCCGGTGGGGTCTGTTTCTTTGCTCGATCTGAGCAGTTGAGAGAGAGTAGTAGCTGACTATCCAGAGAACGAAATAGAATTAGTTGATTAGGCTATCCTCCTAAGTTCCGGGGCAGAATTCTTGTATTCTTGCTAAAAAGGGCGCCCCCCATCCATCAGTTCGGGGTGGGTAATTCCATCCGATGAACAGAGAGAGGCCCCGTGAGTTGATTATCTTTCTTTTTTTCCTCCGCTCGAGAAAGATGGTAACACCCAACTATAATAGGTAGTCACCTCCTTCTGAACTCAACTACTATCCTGGATTTTATCGCATGGAGGATTATGGCTCCAGTCGAGCCCAACTATATGGATTATGGGAGAGTAGTCCAATTAGAGGATGCTCTCCCTCAACTATTTAGAGGAGATTAGGTGGCTGGAGGATGAGATCGAGATTGAGTTCCAACCGAGATTGATGGACCCCACCTAAGGCCTGCCTTCGGCAGCCGACCATATTGGCCACAAACCCCACCACAAACCCCCCCGACCAGGCCCGATTCTATTCGTGGGAGGCCCCTACTATTTGAAGGGCCACCCACCCAGGGGGGGGTGGGAGGCCCTTTCTGGGATGGGTGGGAGGGTGATTGTTGCGGGTGGGGGGACAAAGGGGTTGCCACCCACCCACCCCTTGGCGAATGGGTAACAACTATATGGGGGGGGTGGGGTTGGACTGACCTAAGGCGAGTATGGTCGGTCCAACAACTAATATAGGGGGGGCGGGGGGGTGGGGGATATAGGGGCTTTAGGGCATGGTCGGTCCAACCCCACCGATGAACCCATTCGTGAACTATAATGGGGGGGCGGGTGGGAGGCAATAGTTGTGGGGATGATATTGGCGGGTGGGAATTCAACCACTCGATCCGACATGATGCGACTAGCTCTCAACTTAGGCTGAGCCACCCCCACTACAGAGAGGGAGCTGCTTCCCCCTCTACTCGGCAAGTTGGCCTTCCCCCTCTACTCGGCAGGTTGGCCGTCGCTCTCCTCCTTTTCACGTGGTTCGCTACGCTCACACCCCCGCTTCTATAATGGGCTATCGATCGCTATGGACCCCCCACTATAGATAGGGTGGAGAGTTGCCCTCGACCTATTGGTCCACCATCGTAGAGCACCACACCACCTATTATATACGTGATACAACTGATGACTCATATCACGTAAATAATAGATGATGCACGGGTGAATAAGGCTCCAACCCCATGCCAAATCCAGTCGCCCGTAATTCAGTTATGATGGATGGAGAATTAGGAGGTTGCTTTTGATGGTAAGGCCCAACTGTTCGAATATCTGCGGGAGTGGGTGGGTGGATATAGGACGCGGGGCATTGGCATGTTTGGTTTGCTGCGCTTGAATGAACCTTCCTTCCACCGTCTGCATAAGCCGTCGGATCGTCACTCACCAGAGAAGAAAGGGCGAGGAAACCCGATCTTCGCACCTCAACTATATCCACCCGGAACTACGGGGTGGGGGGAGGACTTATCCTATATCCACCCACCCATAGCGGCCCCCCCACCCAGGGCCTATAGGTCGGTCCCAACCCCACCGCAAACCCCACCGACCTATTGGCCTTGGCCCTACTATTCTAAGGCGGGAGCGGTAGATTCTAGTGAGAAAGAGTATGGTCGGTGGGTTACTTTGCGGACCCCACCGGAAGACCATGCGCTTCGCCACGGCCCCCCCGGTAGATTCCCTACTATTCTATGGGGGTGGGAGATATAGTTGCGCTTCGCCATTCCCGACCTGCGCTTCGCCATTCCCGGGGGGGGTGGGAGGATATAGATACGCCAACTCTATAGCCTCCCGCAATAAGAATCTACCTCTTAATTAATCAGTGCCCTACCATAAAATTTTAGGGGCTATGGAATTCGCTTGCTAGCCCTTCAAATAGTAGGGGGCTAGCCCCCCTCCAATTATAGTTGCTAGAATAAGGGGGGCCCGGCCTTCACCGAAGCGCAGGTCGGTGGGGTTTGTGGTGGGGTTGTAGGTTAACAACTTGAACTGGTAGGGGATCACTTGCCTCTCACCCTTCAGCTTGAACTGAACTACCATCTCTCCATCCATCCTTTGTTGTTTCACTGTCCTTCCTGTCCTCCGTTGAAGTTTTCTCCAATCTGAAGGTCGCTAGCTGATTCCCTACTACTTGCTCGAGAACACTCCCTACAATAATAGCTTCATTAGGCTCTGGCTGGATAGACTAATCATTAAGTGACTCATCCAACCAGGGGTCGAAGGAATGCAAATATTGTATAATGGGAGGGGCCCATCTGGGTCCTATTAGCTGGAGTTGGGAGAAAGGAAGTTTACGTGAAGGATGGAGCAGCTCTAAAACGTCGCTTGCTTTCTTTCTTGCCTGTCCACCTAACATTTTTCTTACTGGATGGTTCAACCGGAAGGAATTCTAGCTTCTGCTAACCGGGCAAGACCCCACCGCCCAGCCCTTCGGGACGGGTTCATCGGGTGGGTCGGGTGGGGGGGAATCATAGTTCCAGGGTGGGAGGGCCCCTACTATTCTAAGGGGCCGTGGTTCTCTGGCCCTAAAATTCTATGGGGGGAGGTAGATTCTAGAAGTGGGAGCCCCTACTATTTGAAGCGGTGAAGGGAGGGCCCCCCCCAGCATAGTTGTTGCA